>VMDR010004861.1:0-56259 GCA_007922815.1 Macrotus californicus
CAATCCTACCCCACCCCCCTGTCTTGGTTCATGTGTCCTTTGTACACGTTCCTTGACGACCTGGGATTATACCCTAAGAATCCTGAAACACCAATTCAAAAGATCCGATGTACCCCAATGTGCAAAGAGTCCTTACTTTTTAGAGAAATACGCTGAAAAATTTAAAGATGAAATAATACTGTGGCTGTGGTTAGCGTTGAAATAATCCCGGGGGCAGTGGAAGTGAACGGAACATAAATAAAGCCAGGCTGGCTGTGAGTTGATGATTGCCGGAGGGAGGCTGGGAAGGTACAACAGAATTGCCATACTGTTATCTCTTGTTTTTGTACATTTTGAAATTTTCTGTAATAAAAGCATTTTTAACAATATATTAGACTAGAGCTATACAATGTCATTTTGACAGAAGTGTTCATGTCAGCCAAGGAGACACAGAAAGAGTAGCAAGGGCACATGTTGATGGTGCTGCCCCACTCCTTTACAAGGCAAAGGGGACCAGGGAAAGGATCTGCCTACCAGGTTGCTGACGCCTCTGTCCCCAAGGAGAAGGGTGCGTTTGGCCATCTCACCCTCAGCCCATAAGCACCTTCTCCAGTCAGGGCTCTGCGCTGCAGCTGGAGACAAAATGATGAATAAAATACAGGACTGACATCAAATGATGCACAAAGAAGTCAGTCAGCAGTTGCAACAGAGTCTGACACGTTACTGCAGCACTGCGCAAAGCGTGCTATGGGCGTGCAGGGGACGGCCATACCCTGGGAGACGTGGCAGCCAAGCTGCCCTAAAGTATTCACAGAACTGTGCTCTGATTATACCTCAATTCCTGGGTTCTGCCGCTCTAGGAAGGGGATGAGCTAGCAAGGAGTTGTGAGCATCCTGATCTGGCAGCTTTGCTTCTCATTGTAAATGCACAACATTGACCTCTCTTGATAACTGGGTTTCCCATAAGGCTTGCCTAGAGAAGGAATACACTAGCCAAAAAATGGGTGTTCACTTCTCTGATGTTATTTTCAAATTCAGGAACTGTCTTTCTGGTTTTTACAGTCTCTGAGAGTTTAGTGTCTGGGTATCTGTATCTGAACAATGTATTAATTCTTGATGTGCTGATAAATCAAAGTTCAGAGGCTACAAGACCAGCCCCAAACCCTGAGAACTCACCAGGGTAATGTCATCCCTTGGGACCTGCCTGGGTAGACACCAGCCTTCCCCAGTCTTCCTTCTGCTCCGCATGCTTCTTTGATCTTCTCTATCCCTCAAGGGCGGGCCTGTGTGTGTGATGCTTCTTTGATATCTGAGTCATCCTCTCTCACCATGCCTGCTACAAAGCATTTGGGTTTTAAACAAATTTGTTCCTTGATTTCTCTGACTCTCATTCAATCACATCAAAATAGCTAACTCAACATGTATTTGGGGATTAAGTCAGATACAAGGACACTATGTTTAGAGGCATTTTTAGATGAAATATTAAGAAATGTAAAAATTCCTCAGCTGTTCTGAAAGATGTCAGCCTTTTTCACGTATCTATGCTGCGGTAACTTTTTTTTTCTGCTTTGGCCTGTGATGACTTGTGGTCCTCAAATAAGCCAGTCGGCTGAGGACCTCCCTCCAAGCTATGCTTCTAACTAAGAACAAGAAACCAAATACTGTGGCCCCCCCACCCAGACAAAGACAATTTCTTCCACCTCCAGTGGCTTCTCTGTCAATCACTTGACTAGATTCTTTCATCTGTAACAGGGGATAGCAAACTTTTTCTTCAAAGACCCACATAAGTCAGTACTTTAAATTCTGTAGGCCAGTCTCCACTGGTCGCAGCTACTCAACCCAGCCATTATAGCACGAAAGTAGCTGTAGATAACATGTAACCAAATGAGTGTGCCTGTGTTCCAATAAAACTTTGCTTATGGACATGGAAATTGAAGTTTCATATAAATTTCAGGGATCATGAAATATTAATCTTCTTTGGTTTTATTTCCAACCATTCAGAAGTGTAAAAAGCATTCTTAGCTCAGGAGACACACCACCGGATCTGGCCCGCAAGACACAGTTTGCCAACTCCTGCTCCACAGCCATGAATAAATACCGGCAGTGATTCACTGTACATATGTGTGAATACGTGCGGCAAACACTCCCTTGTCAACCTTGAGAATTATGACTTATAAATGGTTCTCAAATTCAGTGGTGGCAAACTTAAAATCTTATGGTAAAAACTATTTTCACTAAAATTAAACAATGGTCAGCACACTAAAAAAAGAGAGAGAGAGAGAGAAGAAGACATGTCACATATTTTAAATCCCAAACAGTGGCTACTATGTAATACATTTCTAGTTAATCGTTCCATCCCTGCTCAGGCAAAAATTGTAAGATTTATGAGATGTATGTTTGTTTTGCTTTAACAATGTCTCTGCTGAGAGTTTTTCCAATGTCTTTCTTTCAATCCAATTTTTCAACACCTTTCCGATTTTAAGTATACTCTCACCTCCTCAATCCCACCATAGCCCGAGAAACTGGAAGCTTGATACATAAAAAGCTCTGGATTTCCTTTCTTCAACCTCTTCCCCCACATGTGAGCTTATATAGTATTGTCTTATCTGTGATAACTGTCTAGGCATGTCTAATGAATATTTCTAAGGCTTTATTTTCCCAGTGTTGTGTGTTTCGACTTTCACTGCACACTTCTTTGCTCCTGCAGGCTTTCTACTTGACTCCCCTTTCCATTTCCAACTCCTGGGCCCTCTTCCCCGACAGTTGCCGCTTGCATGGTGCATACATCTAAACTACTTTTCCCAGCTACGAAGAACAGGACCTGCATCACACCCCCAGTAGTGCAGAGGAGGTCAATGAGCCATTCCCTCTTTGTGTGTGTGTGTGTGTATGCCTGAAAATGTACATAATCAGAAGTTTGGGAAAAATAGAGCACGTATTCCTATATACTAGATTTGGTCACAAGAGGAAATGGTAGTTGGGAAGAAATTAGCATACTCATATGCCATTCCTGTGTACCTTCATTTACATTGCTCTCTCTGCCAGGCATGCCCTCCTCGAATTCTCTGCCTGAAAGAATTCTTCTCACCCTCCGTGGTCCAGGCAGGAACCTGTGGGAAGCATCTCTCGCACAGCTGCCAACTCTCTCCTCTGCATCCCCAAAGCACTTCATACATCTCTATTAGAGCACGTATCACTGCATTGCGGTCCGTTTTTTATGTAGCTGTCCCACCCTGACCCACACCTCCCCCACACAAGGGAATGTGCAACTTTATTCTTCCTCTTCTTTTTTTTTTTTTGCATCTGCAATGCCCAACACAGTGCCTGGAACAGGATATCAAGACTGCATTTCCAGAAATATTGAGGCCAGTGTGCCCCTAAGGAGCCACTTCAGTGGACTTTTCCAGCCCACTTCCATCAGCATCCTTAAATTCCTTCTCCCCTAAAAAATTAAGACAATCTAAGTAAAACAGCGACTTCAAAATAAGGCCCTCTTACAGTGAGATTACCAGTCCTAAACCATTTTTCAAGGGAATTCCGCCATCAGTGCTGCCAAAAATGCAAGGTTCTCAACACCGATACTTACGTGGCACCCAACGGTTTTCAAAGAACTTTCACCATTTTTTTCCACTTGATCCACTAATCCTTAGTAAGACAGACAGCTCTGCCTCATTTTTCTGACACTCCGGTGAATAACAGCGACATGTCCAAGATCAGAGCTGGTGATGGCTCTGAACTCCTTGATCTGTCCATCTTCCTGTACTCTGCCAATGCTAGGCTCAGGATTGTGAAGGGCTGGGTTTCTTCTCCCCCGGTGGACTTTTGCCCCACTGTGAATGGTGATATTACACTGTGGGGGTTTGCTCTAAAACTGCACTCCCAACAGAATCGTTTAGGCAGATACACATGATGAAAAGACAGAGTCAAACATGCCCACTTGTGTAGTACTGCTCCACGATTTTCCCACAAGCACTTACTGACTAGAGAGTTTCCAGTGAATCACGGGCTGTTCAAAAAATGTCCCGCCATGCATTTCTGCACATGGAAATATATAATCCATTATCGAAAAAATTCACCCATGAGGAAGTGCTACTATTTATAGCTTAAGCACAACAGGCTTGATTTTCTCTTTTATAATTCATCTTTCCTAAACTATTAAATGTAGATTACTTATCACATTCGCAAGCTCTTCCCTTAAAAATGCTCTTGCTTCCTCTATTTATAACTCTCGATGACTTAAACCTCACTTCAATTCTCTATTTATTGCATGTAACTCTTCTAATATTAGTACATATCATTTCATACATAAATAGGGCACTGCCCGACCAAAAAGAAATCTTGCTACTGTATGGTACCTGAAAGCAAAGATTATTTGCAGACATATTAAGTTACTGAAATGAGCCACATTTAGCTTTTCTCAAATCACTTAGTTTTTTTCAACAAAGGCCTATCATGATAAAGTACACAGAGCATGTCACACTTAAGATTCTCAAGTCTGATCTGGTTACCAATCTACTAACTGTAAAAATATCAATATGGTAGAGCGCAAAATACCTCATACCAGTGCAAGCATTGATATCATGCAGACAGCTGCAAGCCATGAATCACCGCCCTGCTGCATCAAATTCAGAAGTGCAGAGGCTGGCACTCTGCAAGGTTTCCTGCTCCTTTTTTAAAAGTTCGGATGCATCACTTTTTAACCAGGGTGATAAACTATAATTGCTAATATACTGTGCCATGTTTACTGCCAAAACCACAACCTGGGCAAACAGAAAAGTATGTTGTTCCAGCCTGGGAACAATCGCAGTCCACCGTTACACACAACTCCTTACACAGAGCGGTGGTCGGGAGTTCAATGCTTTAAGGTTTTAATTTTTTGAGAGTCAGGTCTTTACCCTGAGAAGCAAGCACTGAGATGAAAGCAGTCTCCGGCGTGACCTTCCTAACACAGACCTTGAGCAAGTGACTGCAGGGGCACAGGCTCGAAGGTACAGGACAGCTCCACTGAGTCCCTCACACTTTGCTTTCAGGAACAGCAGAAAGAATGTTTCTCTGCACCTGCCTATCCCCCCAACCCTCTCCTTAAAACTTAAATTACTCTAGGACGTGGCCTGAACAGCTGGAAGAAGGTATGACTATATATTCATCTCTCCGGTGATGCCCAGGGAAAACAACCCCCCAAACAGGAGCGGAGCCTGGAGTCTGAGGGGGAGCGGGCGAAAAGGGGGGGGGGGCGGGGGGAACTGGAGAGGCCAGTGCTCTCCCCACCACCACCACCACCTCCACCACCTCCACACTGCACTGCATTTTCTCCACCTCACAGAAAAATCTCGTGCAGGCAGCTCCCCGCCAGCAGCAGGGGTCGGTGTCCCCATGCATCCTGGACGAGGCCCCTCAGCCCCTCCCCCGCCCCGGACCCTCCTCCGGGGGCCGGGCAGGCTGAGCCCAGGTGTGGGGCTGCGGCTCTAGCGGCTGTCCCCGCGTGGTCTCAGGCAGGGGCAGCACCGCAGAGCCCCGGCGGGCGGGGGCCCTTCCCGAGCTACCTTTTATCCAGGCAGGCGATCCATTCGGCCGAGGAGGAGGAATGGGCAGCGTGCGCAGCGACCATGTTGGGCAGCGGCGCGGCGTCCCCGGCTGCAGCGACCTCCCGCGCTCAGTCTGCCTCCCTCGTGTGTGGACGCGCCACCCAGCCCGCCTCGCCACCAGTGCGGCTGTGACAGCCCGCTCTAGGCCTGCCTGCCGAGCGGCGGGAGGGAGGGAACCTGCGGGGCGGGACGCAGGGACGGGGAGGGCCAGAGCCGCTGCACTGCGGCGCCCGGGGGCGGGGAGCCCGGCGTGCGCCCGCGCGCTGCGGGGTGGGCGCTCGGGGGTGGCCCTGAGTGGCGCGCCACCTGCGACAGGTGGCCGCGGCCTCTCAGAGAAACCTGGGCCCCACCCCGCACCCCAGGGCCTCTGGAATACGGAGGGAGGGAAAGTGCCAAGAGTGGGGGGCGGGGGTCAGCCTCTATACGTTTCCCGCACGACGAATGCCACTAAAATGGCTGCTGCCTCCGTCGCCTTAGAAACCCAGGAGGCGTCCCCAGCAGCTTGTCAAAACTTGCCCGCGGTTTCTTGCTCACCTTTCCTGCTCCCCTTTTAAAAGAAATGGACAGGAGGGCTGTTGTGGCTTGGGGTGGGAACGCCCGCAGCTGTCTCTGAGTGTGCGATGCAGGGGACAATCTCTCCTGGCGGGGGGGAAGGGCCGGGATGGAGTGGACAGGCGTCGCCGGCAAGGCTGGAAGCTGGGAGGGAGGCCAGGTGGCCAGAACGGTGACCAGCGGGGACCGAGGGCATGCAAACTAGTCTAGGACCTGGAACCTTCGATCAGTGTAGGCCTTCATCATCTGCATGATGAAGAGAAACGCAAAAGCATGGGGAGTGGCGGGGCCACGGCAGGACTGAGGCTCAGGCAGGGGGGCCAGGACCCCAAGGCTCTGCGCCGTCGACCTGGATTTTGCGCCCACGGCCGGGGTGCTGAATGATCCGTCTGCCGCCTGCCTCCAGGAGCAGCGAGCGCACAACAAACGCGATGCCTGGAAGTTGTTTGGTTACACTCTGCCGAAAGTCAAATTAGGCTGTGATGGTTGATTAGGAATTTGGAGACAAGTTCAATCTGTTGGACTATTACCAAGCAGCGTTCTTGCTAATTATGGTGCTCATTTGGGGATAGACAATGGGGACCGAGACACAGCATTGCTGTCCTCACTTTGTGTCCTCCCTTCCCCTCACTCCCCTACTTTCAGGAGGTTTAGAGAGCCTGAAGGGAATGAAACAGCAGGTGTGTTCCGGCATGCTTTTACCCTAATAAAACTCATCCGAAGACTTTGCCATTTTCCCTCTGCTCCAGAGCCAGGATCTGGTTGCAGACCTGCCACCGTTCCCTCAGCAACAAACACACCTCCCTGACCAGTTTACCTCCATCTAGTTAAATTTCTATCATTTTTAAGGTAAATAACATTTAAAATGTTACACTATATAACGATTACCAAAGAATTTATGTCATTCCTTTTTTTTTCTAATTCTCAACTGAGCACATTTTTTTTCGCACGTCTTTGAGAGAGAGAGGAAGGGAGAGAGACACATCAACTGCTTGCCTCCTGTGCGCATGAGGACTGGCACCCGGGATCCTGCATATCCAGACCATGAATGCGAACCTGCAACCCAGGCAGGTGCCCTGACCGAGAACCGAACCCACAACCTTTCCGTTACGGGAAGACTGCTTGGAATGGGAGAGAACCCCAAGGTATCTAATGTGTGCCTGAAGGCACACAGGTCCAATAAACTGCAAAGTCTTCGTTTTGCTGTGTGGCTACCCTGCCTTTCCTCTAAATAGGAGTTGAAAATTATTTAAAGAATATCCTTTGGAAAAAGCATCAACAACCATTAGCTTATCCAGAACCCACACATATCCCCATCCATCCCTAGGGTTCCTGTACCCCAGTGTATTCACTAGGACACTGAGCCTCAGTGAAGGCTGATGCCTTGCCCACTGAACCCCAGCTACTAGAGCCAGTTCTGGGGCAGGGGTGTGAGTGTGGGGACTGAAGCGGATTCAGGTTTGCCTGAGTTCAAAGCCCTTGCGTCTCAGTAATGGCGGCTGGTTTGATCAACAGGATGAAAGTAGAAGGCGTGTCAAAAATGACAGTCCAGATGATAAGAACACAATGGCTATAAGTTTTATGTAAAAATAGAAAAACCTGAGAGGAAAAAAGATAGACGAGATCCTTGAAAAGTCAAAAATAACTGTACTGTTCTACAAATTACTCTTGTAGTCTGAACAGAACTCGATGATTGGTCAGGATCTGGAGAAGTAATGGAAAAGCTGTTGATGGCTATCCTACGGTAGAGGAAGAAAATAAGAGATTTCATTTGATTTGGATGGGAAAGGCAAAGAACAAAAGAATATTTATTCCTTTCTTTAAAGGAACATATAAATCAAGCCAGACCAAAAATGATCATATATTATATGATTCCATTTGTATAAAATAGCCAGAAAAGGCAAGTCTATAGAGACAGAAAGGAGGTTAGGGATTGTCTTGGGGGTGAGAGAGAACAGGGAGTGACCGCAAATGAGCTCAAGGAACATTTTTGGAGTGACAGAAGTGCCAAAATTGGATGGTGGTGATACGATGCACAACTCTATAACTTTAACACCAATCACCAAATGATATGCTTAAAATGAGAGAATTTGGTAGTATGCAAATTATATCTCAATACACTTTCAACAAGTAAATAATAATCTTAAAAATTATTAACCTGTCATGGGGGTAAGAAATGTATTAATCTTTTGGGGAGAAATAAAGAAAATTATAGAAGAAAAAACAAAAATTACCCATAATTTTATCACCTAGAGATATCACTATGAATATATTAGTGCATTTCATGTTGAATCTTCTATTTTAAAAGATATAATCACATATACACCCATAAACACATGCATATAATGGCTTACATTCAATTACACACAGATGTGTATAAATACAGGTACAGTACTCCCCTCTTGTCCGCAGTTTCTCTTTCTGGAGTTTCAGTTACTCTGGGTCACCCAGTTCATTGCGGTCCAAAAATAATAAATGGAAAATTCCAGAAGTAGATAATGACTAAGTGTTAAAGTGTACGTCACTCTGAGTCGCGTAATGAAATCTCACATTGTCCCAATCTGTCAGCCAGGGTGTAGACCATCCCTTTGTCCAGAGCACCCACGCTCTTTTCTGCCACTCCCTGCCACGTAGCCACTTCCAGCCCCGTGGTTATTGGGCTGACCGTTGCTTTACTGAGCCTGTGTTCAGGTTGCCCATCAATAAAAGCACAGGAGTAGTGATGCAGAGGCAGGCAATCCAGATGTCCATGAGAAGCCAGGAAGTGCTTTCTTTAGACGAGAAGATGAAAGTTCTTGACCTCGTAAGAAAAAAATTGTATGCAGAAGTTGGCAAGGTCTGTGATAAGAATGAATCTTCTACCCATGAAATTGTGAAGAAGGAAAAAGAAATTCATGCTAGTTTAGCTGTCACACCTTAAAGTGCAAATTCATTTCATCACGTGGACATTTTGTCATCTCAGGTCATCACAGAAGAAGGGTAAGCACAGTACAGTAAGAGTCTGAGAGGTGGACCGACCCACATAACTTATAGTATATTGTCACAATTGTTCTATTTTATTATTAGTTATCATTGTTAATCTATTACCGTGCCTAACATATAAATTAAACCTTATCATAGGTATAGATGTGTAGGAAAAAAGCAGTATACACGTACACACACACACATACGGTTTGGTGGTTTCAGGCACTGACTAGGGGTCCCCAAACACACCCCAGATGGAGCAGGAGGGACTGCTATATTTACACATACTTAAAACCATTAATATTTTATAGGCTACTTTTCTACTTGGAATGGAAAAATTCTTTCTATGTTTAAAAAGTCCTCATTCAATTTTTTTACTGGCTACAAAATATAATGTACAGATATAATTTACTTGAATTGTCTTTTTATTGAGGTATAATTGACACAAAACATTATATTAGCTTCAGTTGTACAACATAATGATTCGATATCTGTGTGCACAGTGAACGATCGCCACAATCGGTTAACATCTGTCGCCACATACAGTCACAAACTTTTTTCTTATGTTGAGAACATATAAGATCCACTCCCTTAATGACTTTCGAATACACAATACAGCATCATTAACTGCAGTAAACTAAATATCTTTTGAGGCCTATTTTCCTCATTGGACAAAATAGTTCTGTTTAACCCCCTTCCTCCCTAGTGAAGTGAATTCTCTCTGTGAAAGCCAAAGATCTCTACTGAGGGTTTCCAGTGAGATGCGGACAAGACGTTACAAGGCCCAAGTCTGTTACTATCAGTTAATACCAGTTCTAGAACCTTGAATAAGTTAACTTCATGTCCAAGCTCCATTTTCTTCATCTGAACAGAGATCCAAAATCAGGACTTTGGAGACAAACAGCCGAGTTGAAATTCCAGCTTCCTCTTCTACCGTTCGACCTTAAATGAATTACATAGTCTAAGAGCCTGTTTCTCCATCTGTGAAGTGGAGATACTACTGGGATGATACATGAATATGATGCTTATAGGACATTCAGCTTAAGTGCCAGATATGTAGTGTATGCTTGATAACTCTTAGCTACTGTTGTTATTATTCTCTGTACACTGCAGACAAATAGTATGTGCCCTCTGCATTTCACAGGGACCTAGTAACAATCAATGAAAGTCACTTACACTAAAAGGCCTTGGCATTTGTAAGTTGCAAGTTTTGACTGCAGGATACAAGGGATGGATCTGCCTCCCTGAGAAACACTAAATCTTCCCAAGAACTATTTGAGACTTGATCTCACAATCTTTTCTCCATTTACTATACGTCTAAATCTGTCATTCTTCATAGGAGAGCTACAAGCACATACCACTGGGTAGCTATTGCAATATATCCGTAACAAAATGATGGAAGCAGAGTGTTTCCATCCCTGGGAATTCCATCACAGAGTGAGTTCATCATTCATTCATATCAGTGCATGGGGAGAATCATACGCCCTGTGAAGAGGCTGTGTGCCATTACAGTCCCTTGTTTCACAGAACGGTAAATCAAACAGTCAAGAGGCATAGTTAAAATGAACCTTCTCCCCCTTGAAAAATTACTCAGGGTTAAAATTTGTGACTTTGTTATGGAAGCCAGTCCTAAAAGAAAAGTCTTTTGCTCCAGAAGTAAAATTGTATTCTGGAGAAGCATTCTGACCTCTATAAAGGAAACTGGTAGTTATCTGTGTTAGCTCATACAACATATGAACTCTCTGCCAGCAGGGAGCTAGCTATGAAAGCACTTAAGTGCTTCACCTGGCCACCTTTCCAGAAAGGAAGGCTTCCTCTGGAGCTAACCAAGCTCAACACTCCACCCATGCCAAAGTCTCCCTTACTGAGCCCCAGGCTGCCCCACATGTGAAAGGGTCCTATCTGCTGCCTCTTCAAGTTGACTTGGCAAAGGGGCAGGAAAGAACTTGGGGTGAATAATTTGGGGTGAGAAAAACATCACCAGGTCACTGCATTAGTCTCAGGCCTATTTTCTAGTGGAGTCTATCTATTTTGGTGAAAGAACAAGCTGCCATTGTTGTCTTACATTGTGTGAGGGTGGCATAGTATACTACTCAACTCGGAACGTCCCTACCTGTGTTGTTGTGCACGTTAATAGAGAAAACCGCCATAAAAACCATTTTGAATAAGTCACAGTCACCTAGCATTTGTTAACAATGTCCTTTCCATCTATAATCAAATATGGGCTCCTAGATATTTCAAAAGTGGAGTACTTGACATAGTGGATTCTACAGAGAAAATAAGCACAGAAGGGACAGAATACGACCAAAAACCTTCTTGATGATGTTAAACTGGAGTATGCAGAACTTACAGGAAGTAAAACAGAGAACTGTCATTTGGCGTAAGACAGAAAATCGTGACTGGGCAATAAAATAAAAAGGACCTGAGCTCTTTTCGTTCGGTAGAACCAGTCTTCACATTGCAAATACGACAGTACCACACTGCTAAGGAAGAAAATTTACTGGCCTTTCTGAATTAAACGTATTAGTTGGTTCCAGAGGCAGAAAGTTACTCAGGAGGTTTATTTAGGAAGAGATCAAGAAGTAATGGCCTGACCTGGTACCTGCGATGGCCCTGCAGCGCCGAGGGACCACCCCCTTCAGCCGCTTCCCTCGGCTGCAGTGAATACGACTCCAGGTTCACTCCAGGGAGATTCATCCGCGGTCCCTTTCCCTCCCTGCTCAACGACCCTGAGGCCTCGCTGCCCTGGTCCTGCCATCTCCTCACCTTCTCTGGTGGCTGTACAACTTAAACCCTGGAAACGGAGCCCTCCCTTCAGGTGAGCCTAGGCCTTGACCTGCTTACGTTAAGACTGTCTGTGCCTAAGATATCTACATAGCTGTCCACTCGGCCAACCCCTGAAGACACTGTGGACATTGGGCCTTTTACATTTCTTGACACCGTATTCATTCATCTGGTCATTCAGTTCAGTAGATATCCGAGCCCCGTCCACCGGTCGGGTACCGTGCTAGACACAGAACAAAGCAGAGAACAGATTTCCTGCTTGCAGGGAGCATTGCTTCGCGGGGATGAGAAGCAAATAAGCACGTAAGTGCAGGGAGGGGCAAAAGTAGGTTTACAGTTGTTTGTATGGACAACAACACAGTAATAAATAATAACACAAAACAAACTGTGCTTCGTGTACTCACAGCCGCAAACCTACTTCTCCCCACCCTGCTTATCATATGTCCCTTGGGAATGAAAGCTGTGAGGAACAATTAGGCTGATTAAGGGAGTACAAAGACAGAACGGGGCCTTCCATTTGGTGTAGTCAGAAACAGCATCAGTGACAAGGTGACATTGAGCCAAGCATGGCGCCGACTGCGCACCACCTGTCTCATGCTCCACCGCTTGCTCCTCCTTGCTGCGGGCAGACTCCAGATGCCAGCGCCTGCGGTTCCCCTGCCTGAGGCTCACCAGCCACAGGCCTAGAGTATCTGGCCTCCTCCTCCACTCGTCTCCCCAAACTCAGCTAAGATGACAAACTGCAGGGCTTTGTTTCTTGCCAATAGGGCGGAATGACACAATCCAGAAATGCAGAGGATTTAATCCCCCCTGAATGAATGCACTTGGACCAGAGGGAGGCAAGAGGTAGGAGGACACTGGGCAAATAAACTTCCTCTCTCTGTGTCCCTCGGGTGGACTGTTCTGGTACAAGTTTTCTCCATACAGCCTGTCTGGACTTGACCGATGGGACCAAGCCTGTGTGTTTGCTGAGTGTTATGGGTTGGATTGTGTTTCTCAAAAACATATTGAAGTCTTAACTCTGTGAGTGTGATTATTTGGAAATAGGGTCTTTATATGTAATCGAGTTAAAATGAGGTTATTAGGTTGGTCCTTACAGGAAGAAGGAAAGACAGAGACACACAAGGAGAAGACGGCCATGTGACGATGGAGAGAGAGAGAAGGGAGTGGTGCGCCCACTAGCCAAGGAACACAGGGACTGCCAGCAAACTCCAGAAGCTAGAGGAGGCAAACAAGGACCCCTTCTTCCAGGGGCCCCATGTCTCTGCCAACATCTTGATTTTAAACTTCTAGCTGCCAGAACTATGAAACAATAAATTTCTATTGTTTTAGGCAACGCTGTTTGTGGGAGTTTGTTGCAACAGCCCTAGAAAACTGATACATTGAGTGACCAGCTCCCCTAGGAACACACTAACAGCTTTGCCTGAGGCTCTGTTTTCCAGAGACCGGTGGCTGTGAAAACTAGAGGCCTGAATAAAGTGAAGGGTGATATCTGAGGACAGAGAGCATGGGCAGAGGCAGAGCCAGTGCGAAGGTCTGGAGGCGGCAGCATGCTTGATGTGTCAGAGGAACAGGAAGAAAGCCAGCATGTCTGAGGGGTGGATAAGCGGAACAGTGTCAAGAGGGAGCCAAAGACAGCCCCCTCCCCAGGGCCTTGTAGGCGACAGAAAGGACATTTTTAACAATATATTATTGAGATGTAATTACAGATAGTGGTTAAATGAACAAATCTTTTTTTTTTTGGAAAAAGGAGAGGAGGAGGAGGAACACATGATGTGGCCTCTCCCAGAACCCCCAGGAAAGGAACTGGGGACCACGCATCTGCTGTCCCCACCCCCCATTCTCCTATCCTAGCTTGTGGGCCGAAGCCCCTAGTGGGGGGTAAGTGAACAAATCTTGAGTATTGTTTTATAAAATTATTTTACATATTGATATAGTTTGTATGTGTACGCCCAAATTCATGTGTTAAAATGTAACCTCCAATGGGATGGTATTAGGAGGGATCTCTGGGAGGTGATTAGGTCACAAGGGTAGATATTTCACAACTGGGCCTTTATAAAAGAGCTCCCCTGCCTTCTGCTGCCATGTGAGATACAGCAAGGAGTCTGTGACCCAGAAGAGGGCCCTCGCCACGCTGGCGTGCTGATCTCAGATTTCCAGCCACCAGAACTATGAGAGAGAAACTTCTGTTGTTTATAAACTACCCAGTCTCCGGTATTTTGTTACAGTAACCTGAATAGACTAAGATACATATGTGTAGCCCAGTGTGTCCACCATCCTGATCAAGTATGGAACATTTCTATCACCCCAGAGAATTCCCTCATGTCTTCCAGCCATATAACCTCAGGTAACCCCTGCTCTCACTTTTATTACCATCGACTTGTTTTACCGAATTCTGAATATCATAAATGGGGCCATATATCATCTACTGCTTTTGCTTGAAATAATGCTCCTGAGAGTCATCCAAGTTGCTGTACACATATTTCACTTATTTTTGTTGCTTCATAGTATTCTGGTGCCTGGATGTATCACAATTTGTTCATCCACTCTCCTGCTGATGGACATTGGGGTTATCTGTAGTTTAAGCCTATGATGAATGAAGCCGCTACGAACATTTATCTACTCCTCTCTTTTTGGACATATGCAACAGTTTCTCTTGGCATAAACCTAGCAGTGTGCTTTATGGTGAATAGGGGTGCGTTTATGTAAACTTTATTAGTTTTTCACAGTAGTTGCACCATGTTTTATACTCCTGTTGGCAATGTATGAGAACCCCAGCTACCCCACCTCCTCACCTACACTTGGAATTGCGAATTCTTTAAATTTCAGCTTTTCCGGTATGTGTGTAGTACTATTTCATTGTGGTTTCAATGTGCATTTTCCAGATGACTAATGATGAGCTCATTGATCACTTAGATATCTTTGATGAAGTACTTGTCCAACTCTTTTGTCCACATACTGTGTTCTTGTGAAGACCACATCCCATTTCCAAAACCTGTATTAATGACCTATTGTAGCATAACAAATTACTCTAAAACTCAGATAGCTAAAAATAATAAATCTTCTTATCTCACATAATCTCTGAGGGTCAGAAACCTGAGAGCAGCTTGGCTGAGCTCTGGCTCAGGGTCTCGGGTTGCAGGTGAGCTGTTGGCCAGGGCCGTAGTTGTAACCAGGCCCCACTGGGGCCAGAGACTGCACTTCTAAGCTCCCCCCCACATAAGCTTCACAGGTGAAGCTTATTCACATCTGATTTCTGTTAGGCTGGTAAAATATTGAAAAGATTAAAGACCCCCTACCACTCTCACTGACCTCTTGGTGCCCAGGATCTCGGCTGAAAAAACTCATCTAAAGGAAGAGATGGTGGCAAAGAGAGTCCCAAGGTCCACAGCCAGTTGGCGGTGGGGGGCGGGAGGCGGTCTGGGGGGACAAGGAAGGGCTGTTAGAAATCTAAAAATATCCAGGCTAAAGAAATGTAACTGTTTGAACAGGCTCACTTGTGTTAAGCTCCCAGCCCTGCACTAGCAGCTTCAAAGAGTAGAGCCTGGTGGTGTGTTTCTGCTCCTCCACAACGGCCCTCCCCTCGGAGCCAGCAGCCGCACCTGTGGAATCAATACAAAGATTAGAATCCACAGTAGGGCAAACGCTACGTACCAAGATGCTCACCAGAGATCAGTTATTAGAAATCAAAAAGAAATATAAATTATGAAATTGTTAAAGAAAATACATATTCCCTCAATGAATACCAAGAAATTAGTAAAAGTGATCATTACAAGTGTCTAAGATATATTATAGGAAATGCTTCGGGCATAATACTAAGCAGAAAACTAGATAAAAAATGTTACAATGTCGTCATTTATAACGCCCGGAGGAAAACCTTGAAAAGGAAAAGTGCAGCTGAATTAAAAACAACAGGGTAAATTTCCTCCCCACTTCCCAAATTTTCTAATTGAAAACATTTGAAATGACCAATTACCATCCCTACCTTAGACACTGAATTTGATAAAATAAAAAATATATAAATTATCTTAATTTTTAAAATTCATTTATTTTTCTCTACTTTTTAACCTGAAATTTTTCAAACCTACAGAAAAGTTGTGAGACTAGAACTACAAATGCCTGTGTACCTTTCACCTCGATTCGCCAACTGTTGTCACACTCATTCCATGTCTCTGTGTGCGACACCCAGAGAGAAGTTCCCTCCGAGGCACCGAGGGTCGGTGGCAGGCATTTTCACGCCGTGGTCTCACACCCCACAGCACACATCTCCCAAGAACAAAGACTTCCTTCTACCTTTTCCTACAATTCTCATGCTCAAGAAGCTCAACATTGGTGTAATCCTATTATGTCCAATAAAGTTTATGCTCACTTCTCCAATGGACCGATATAATCATCTTTTTTTGTCTTTTGTTTGGTTGGTTTTACCCAAGATGCAGTTGAAGATGGTGTATTGTGTACAGTTGTTATGCCTCTTTAGTCTCTTGATCTACAACAACCCCTAACATTGTTTTTTAAACTCCTTCATGGCACTGACATTTTTAAAAGACTCAAGACCAATTATTTTTAGGAATAGTCTTCAGTTTAGATGTGTCTGTTTTCTCATGCTTAGAAACTACTTGAATATATTGGACAACTTATCAATTTTATTTCGTGTTAAAAAGATGTATTCTTTTCCATGTCTTGTGAAAACAGGAAGTCTTTGATGTGTCTGTTTAAAAGATGAATCCAAGATTTTGTTTCCGTGCAGAATGAGCTAGACTCTGGTCTGTGCCTCCGAACTTAGTCATTTTGTCATCTGAAAAAATAGCAGCTAAGAACATGTAGCTTAAGAAATCCAAGCACTTGAGAGCCGAGGTAAATACCTGATCCGCACAGCAGAAAGCAGGGCTCTGCCTGCTTTTTAACACCTACGGCCTGTCTGTGTGGAGGGAGTGTTTCCTGTTCTTTGTTTCTTTGTGTTTGTCGGGCTAGTCGGTCAGCCAAACGGGGTCAGCTGGTCATGAAGATACCAGCTCATGATCCTAGAGCAGCGATTTTCAACCGTGTGCCACAGGGATCTTAAAACATGCAATTCCTGACCCTTTAGTCAGGGGCGCTGACCTCTTTTTCCTTAGATCGTCAAAAAAATGACAACAGCCAATACAATAACCGTCCATGTGAGTCAAAATTATGCCTATTTTTGTCAGATTGGAAAATATATATTTGGTGTGCCACAGAATTTTAGTAATTAGTAAATGTGCCAGGAGATGGTTGTGAAAACCGCTGTCCCAGCGAATAAAATCGCTGCTTGGCCTCAGCTGAGGCAGCCACAGTGTGTGTGCCTCCCATATTGTTTTACTAGAACCAGAACTTGTGAGCCCTGAAAATACCTGATTTCTGAATTAACAAGCAGAGGGGAATCTAAATTTCAGGTATAACTTGGCCCATCAAGATTGCCAAGAAGTCATGCAATTCACATAAATAAAAGCCATGGCAAAGATGTTGCCTGAATGGTAAGTGCCTCTTCCGTCAGACTTACAAATCTGGGTTACATTTCTAGGAACAGCCTACTGAACGCAGCCAAGAACACTGGCTTTACGCCAGGGATGACGAAGGTTTTTGAAATCAAGCTATCAATCCTACTTCGCTTGCCCATGACAGTTATTGCTAATTAATCACAGTGTTCTTTTCTATTGGCCTGGACACTGTCTCAGAAAATTTCCCAACACAGCACTACAGGCAGCCACTAATCATAATTTGAAGTCAATGCATCAGATAAGATTTTTATAACACTCCTAGAAAAAAGAATATTTTTCTAAATCTCATTTAGTTTTTAGCTTCTCGACTTTGCCTGCACCTGAATGGCAAGGGCCTAGAATAGTATTTCTTATGAATGACCTACAGATATCTAGTAAACCTGGTTTAAAAAAAAATCTCATAATCAGAGAATATTGAAAAGGTGATTGGACAAGGGAAGGAAAGGAAAATGTGTTCATTGGGGTTGGCTATTTGCTGTGGCAAATCGACCTCAATCCATATAATAGCTGAAAGGCAATAGAAGTTTATTGCCTGCTCAGGAAATAATCCAGTTGGTTCCAGGCTGGTGGGACGGAAGTATGTGAGATCCATCCCACACAGTTATTAGGAGTCCAGGCTGGTGGGGGCTCTGCCATCTTAAACACATTACTTCCCAGATCGCTGTGGGCATTTGCATCCAGCGGGCGTAGGAAAAGAGCATGGACGAATTCCATGTGAGGGGCTTTTATCGGTCAAGACTGAAAGTGGCACTCAACTATACTGGTATTCTATTGGCTAGAATGCAGCTACATGGCTGTCTCTGCCTGTGAGCAGGGCTAGAAAGTGCAGCTTATGGAAGGGAACACTCTCGCCAACGGCTCAGTAGCCTAGAAGGGAGCATGAGTGTTGGGTGGTCAGCCACCATCCCTGCCCACAAACTCATGGGTTCTCGTAGGACAGGAGAATGGCGCTAGCACTGGAGTGCACCTAGAAGTGTGCCAGACATACAGCTTTCTGAGCCTTTCCATAGTAAGCTGGGAGTAAGTTGGTTTATGATTCAGCCAAATGTGAAGACGAAATTGATGATAGTGAAAATTATCAACCCTGCAATGCATTACTGAAAATTTGTGGAATTTTAGTCTCTAGGATATCTTTAAGATACAGTAAGAGTTTCACTTCTACCCAGGATGTAGAAAACAAACAAGAACATTATCCTCACCCTACAAATGAGAAAAACTACAGGTAAAATACAAAATCATCATTTTTCTTGAACCCATCAGATAGCTAAGGCCTCGGGGCAACCAGGGAGACTGGAATCCAAGGCCCCGCGGGGAATGTAAGGTGTGAGCTCTGGCTCACCTTCCACAGAGGGAGAGATGCTGATTGCCCCACAAGCCAAGTGAGAAGAATTCCGCTAAAGTTCCTAACAAATTGCAGAATCTGACTTCGAGCTAATGTGACAGTCGAGAACTTCTGGGAGCCACACGCACAAGGGCAGGTCACACTTACAAGATCCCCTCCACAGATCCACTGGGTGCTCCTGAGAAAGGTCAGGGTGGGGAGGGAGAAGAGGAGGCCTTCCTCAGTAATGCAGGCATCGAGGAGGGGGGTAAGTTGCTACAAGAAACTCACAAAGCCCAGCTTAGATACTTCACCACGGAACAAATGCCTCAAGCCACTGGGGGAAGGACAGAACTTTGTACCCTCGGGGCAAGATGAAGACCTGCAGCAAAAGAAGGGGTAAAAGAAAACAACCCAATCATTACTGGAGATGCAGGGAACAGTTCTGGGTTCACAATCCTACATCAATACCATCAGAAGTCTCCTACCACTACACAAAGTCCTCTGGAAGACTCTCCAGAGATATAGGGCTGTTTGGCTACCATGGGAAGGTGAGGCAGGATCATTTAGGAGCCTTACCCCTGAGACTCAGAAATACAAGAAGACAGAGGTTGGGACAGGATAACACCCAGCACACTGAGTAACAAGCAATAATAGTCTAATCCCTGGGGACAGGCAAGGGTATGGAGAGAGACCACCACGTCTGTGATGCAGGTACACAGGAAAGGTTGAAAGCTGAGGGTAGGGCAGCAACCTTAACAAAAACTCTCTGGTACCCAAGCCCCACCTTAAATACAAGTTAATACTACCAAACTTTGAAGCCAGTGGTCTGGTGAAGCTAATGATAGCAGCAACAAAAGCTCAATTGCTAACCAGATTAAGTCAGCCCCACACAGAGAGCATAGCAGAAAGAGAGGCGTACATAGATGCCATTTATCTCAGTCCCTAGCGTCTTACACACCAAGCCTAGTGTTCAATCAGACATAATGAGACAAGTCCAGGCTGGTGCGGCTCAGTGGGTTGACATTTTATTATTATTATAATTAGAGTTTTAATTGGGATCTGATGTCCATCATTAGTTATATTCAAGACATGGTAATGATGACATTTAAATAGAAATAAATATGCCCTAACCAGCATGGTTCAGTGGGTTGGGCATTGTCCCACAAAAGGAAAAGTCACTGGTTCAATTCCAGGTCAGTGCACACGCCTGGGTTGTGGGCCAAGTCCTCGGTTGGGGGCACACAAGGAACAACCAATCTATGTTTCTTATATCAATGTTTCTCTCCCTCTCTTTCTCCTGCCCTTCCCCTCCCTCTGAAAAATAAGTTAATAAAATCTTTTTTAAAAAATGAAACAAGCCCAAGCCCATGTGGCTCAGTTGGAGCTTCGTACTGTAACCAAAGGGTTGTGGGTTTGATTCCTGGTCAGGGCAGATATCTAGGTTGCGGGTTCAATTCCCAGTTCAAGATCATACAATCCCCAGTTCAGGTGTCTATGGGAGGCAACCGGTCAATGTTTCTCTCTCACATCAATGTTTCCCTCTCCCCCTTTCTCTCTCCCTTCCTCTCTTTTTAAAAGCAGTGAAAAAAAAAGCCCGTGGATTAGAATTAAAAAAGAAAACAATGAGACAAATAAGAAGATAAGGAAAAACAATCTAATGTCACAAGATAAAACAATCAAAACAACTAGACCCAGAGATGACTCAAATGCTGGAACTATCAGACAGATAATTTAAATTAATTATTATTAATAAGCAAAAGACTTTAGTGGAAAAGGTAGACACTATGCATGAACCAATAGGAAACGTCAGAGGAGAGATGCAATCTATAAGAAAACATCTAATGGAAACTCTGGAGACAGAGCAAGATGAAACAGAGATAAACAAAGTTTCTTACATACAACACCAAATTAAAATCTACTGAAATACTACTACACACCTATCAGAATGTCTAAACTTAAAAGTACTGACTATGCCACATGCTGGCCAGAATTTTGAGTAACTGGAGCTCTTATATGTTGCTGATGAGAATACGAAATGATGTAGCCACTTTGGAATAGAATACAGTTGGCAATTTTTTGTAAACTTAAATATGCACTTGCATTAGGATCTAGCCATCCTTTTTTAGGTGTTCACCCAAGAGAAATGTAAATCTATGTCATGCCCTGGCTGCTGTGGCTCAGTGGATTGAGTGCCAGCCTGCAAACCAAAGGGTCACTGGTTTGATTCCCAGTCAGGGCACGTGCCTGGCTTGCAGGCCAGGTCCCCAGCAAGGGGCATGTGAGAGGCAACCACACACTGATGTTTCTCTCCCTTTCTTTCTCCCTCCCTTCCCCTCTCTCTATAAGTAAATAAATAAAATCTTTTTTAAAAAATCTACATTCACTCAAAAGCCTATGTGAATATCTATGGCAACTTCATTCATTATCGCCAAAAGCTGGAAGCAACCAATTGTCAACGCATTCATCGGTGAATGGGTAAACAAAGTGCAGTATATCCATCCATACAGTGGAATACTACTCAGCAGTGTAAGACAAAGTACTGATATTCCCATCAACCTGGATCAATCTCGAGTGCACTCTGCAAAGTAAAAGGAGAAAACCTAGAACACACTGTAGGGTGCCTTCTTGGAGGCTGGCTACGCGGGCAGAGATCTCTGTGTTTGTAAATAAATACAAGTACTCCAATCCATACTCAGGTTGTAATTTCACTGAATTGTAAAGGGTTATTTCACTGGACTAAGAGAAACAGAAAACTTCGGAGAAGTTTTATTCCAGATAAATAGAAACTGTTTCTTAGCAACATAAAATATCACTTTAGTTATTATCTGTACTCAGAATCACAGTTTGTCCAATGTCCATTTTTACCTCTGTATTTTAGATTTATTCAACTGAGGAATGTGAATAAGGGTCCGTGTAACATTCTTACAGATTATAAGTAAATCTGAAAAGCACACTTTCTGAACACATACATATATGTTAATTCTAGCAATAGGAAAATGAAGTATTAAATCGGAAAATTGGGATGACCTAATCAGATATTTTAGTAATAAGTGCACATTTTAGCCAAGCACATAGAAATAGTGTAGCACAAGAAAACGAAGGTGAACGTGGAGGCCAAGTCAACACTTAAAACTCAAAGCCCGATCTCTAACAGAGTCCCACTGCTTGTCAATGATGTGGCGTCTGTGCATTCATCTTTCTACGTTTCCTGCATGTCAAGGGCAGGTTGTCGATTTTGATCAGACTGCTACTGGATTTAATTTTTTCCAAAAATTATATAAATGCCTCATAAACTTGTGGCAATTTTAAAATAGAGGATAAAATCATTATAGTATAATTAAATGTTCTCTAATGCCTTAAAATTATTAATCACAATTATGATACTCTAGATTGTAACACATTTATCAAATACCTTAGAAAATAGCATGATAGTTTTATTTATTTCACCTCTAGATCATTAAAAAGAACACTCATGTAACAATTGAAGTCCAGCCCTTCAATGGATCTTAAATACAATTTTAAGAAGATTATGACTTTGCCTGAATCTTCCCATTATGTTTGGTTTTTCTTATACTTCTTATTGGGCAGCCAGTTCACATAAAACAACTTTTTTCTTTCCTTATGGAAATAAACTTTCATTTAGAGATGGAAAAGTATCAAAAGACTAAGTACTCTGCCCTCATTGTTTGTTTCCCTCATATCCTACCCAGCTGGTTCGGAATGGATGCAGTTCCATGAAGAAAGCAGTTTGTCACATAACGGTTCAATTTTGTGTGAAGGTCTCTCACAGAACACCCCAGTGAACCTCCTAGCCAGGCTTTGTGTGCCTGAGCTTCTTAAAAACTCAGGTAAATCCTGGCTGGTGTGGCTCAGTGGACTGAGCACAGGCTTGAAAACCAAAGGGTTGCTGGTTCGATTCCCAGTCAGGGCACACGCCTGGGTTGCAGGCCAGGTCCCCAGTAGGGGGTGCATGAGAGGTGACCACACATTGATGTTTCTCTCCCTCTTTCCCTCTCTTCCCCTCTGTCTAAAAATAAATAAAGTCTTTGAAAATAAATTAGGTAAATTTAAAATGTACTATGGATCCCAGAGGTCTCTCTAGTGGTCTTCAATCTTGAGGGGTGGGGAGGTTGGTTGGTGTGGGAGTTTAATATGTTAGGTAGTTTAAAGGGGATTCACTTCCAGGTCCTCAAATTCCGTGCTACTCATGCCTAAACCTGACCTGCCTGAAAATGGGTGTGTTATCCGGGCCTTGAGCCTGGTCTCTTTCCCAGCTCCTCCTTGCCAGTCACCTTTACTGCACATCATAAAATAAAGGTAAGCCTCTCACTCTCCGGAATCCCGCTATGGGGCCTGGCCTGGGGATCAGCGCCTGCGGGGAGGCTGCCTCGATGGAAGCACTGGTCTGTGCCTCAGCCATTCGACTTCAGGAAAGGAGAGATCAGGCATTCCCACACTGAATGTTAAGTTCCATGGAAACTGCTGATAGGTTGGAAATAAAACCATATACTTACCTTGTTCTTTTTAGTATCTGTTAGAGTTTATTACAGAGGAATCTAAAAATAAATGACCCGCCCCTGTCCAAGGGTTCCAACAAAAAGAGATTAATTCATAAACTCAGAGCTTTGAGACAACAGCTTCCGACTTTATCTTTTAACCCTATTCCTTTTCCTGACCTAATATGCCTATATGTTACGTAAACAAACACATATATATTCTCTCAACAACAAAAGTATATGATAGGCAATAAAGAATTTTTAGATTTTTTTCCTAAATCTTCTATAATTTGTCCCCCCTTTTGAGCAAAGAGAGTTGACTGCCTTTTATAAGTGGATAGATGTCTAATATGCTCGAACCTCCATTCTTCTTCTAATACTCAGTGACACTAAATTTGGTTTCTTCATTAAGAAAATGAGATGCATATTAGTTCAGTCACACATTTAACAAGAACTTTATTCAGCACTTCCTGTGGACCTGGCTATGCTGAACCACTGCGTGATGGTCGGTATTACCTTACCTTGGAATGTGACCTGGGGGGTGGGGCGCAGGGGAGGGGGTGAAAACCCAGGCTCATGCAGTGCCTTGGAGCTAAATAAATAGTCCGGAAGAGGTCTGGAAGTTCTGGAAAGAAACTGAAAGACTCTATAGTTCTTTCCATCAGTCACAAGGAACACTGTTGGGGAGCTATTAATACTAAACATTTCTGGGATCAATTGTCTGGGTGGTGAAGACAGTGGCAGAAATTGAACAAGAAAAGAAAACGTCAAGTGAAATATGGCAGTAAAAAAATCCAGTCTAGGCTTGAAGATGATGATCTCTGAGCTCGCATTCATTACATAGGAAAAATTTTAGTTATATGGTAAAAGAAAAAATCCTGGTTACGCTGACCTTAGCTAGCACTTGGACTATGTAACTGCCAGTGTCTCTTCCAACACCTGGCTTGTATCAGAAGGTTACGCTCTAAGCACAGAATTAAATTAAAAGAATTTAGTTCGATGATGATAATTGCTTAAGGACTCCAGAGGCTCCTCTGCAGCGTGCCTGTAACAACTCAACCGACTGAGAATTAGAACGTTCTTGCTTCTGTTGGGAATCTTTTCATCCCTCAGGAGAGGCAGGGCAGGGCGGAATAAAAGGTTGAGAAGCATCTGCACGTGTAGCGTGACAGTCTCGGACAGTTTCACTCCTTTTTGGCACCTCCAGCAGAGGGCGGGCAGGTATAGGAAACAGAGAGGAAGCAAGTGTTTCTCAGTTTCGTTTACAGACAACCCTTGCTTTGCGCAGCTGAGGGACGGGAGCACCGGCCATGTGAGTTGAAACTGCAAACCAATTTAATGACTGGTGGGAAAATTCTGATTCTTCCATGATCTTTCAAACTTAAAACTCTTTTATTGTCAGGTATAAGTGTATGGGAAAATGAACTAACAAAAAAGTTACAATTTAAAACATTAGCAACATTGAGAGTTAAAGTGTTTTATTTCTGCGTGAAAAAAGTGTATCAAGAGTACGTTGAACAGTGCTTGCCTTCTCTTGGTAGAACTCAGAATAGAAACAAGCAAGCATCTTTTCTATGCTCTGGCTAATTTCTAAATTTAGAAATGACCCTTTGCACTTTCAGGGTCAACATATCCAAGAGCTCCTTCAACAGAAGCTCTCTGGGACCTGTGCTCTGGAAGGGCACACCACACACTAGCCTCCCCTCGGGTACCAAAGCGATTACCCGCGACGTTCACGGCTTTACAAATCTCCACCAACCCCTGCCCGGACTCCACCTGCTGGACCCTCCCGAAACCGTCCCCTGACCAGCGCCTCCGCAACAGCCTCACACCGTGAGCCCTCACTTAATGTGGCGGGTAGGTTCCTGGGACCTGGTTTTAAGTGAAACAATGTATTGACAACACCAGTTTCACCACAGGCTACTTGATAGAAACAAGAGTAAAGTTCCTATGACAAATTTCTGGTCCCAAAACCATCACCAAACTTCTAAATAAAAATTCAAAACACTTCTAATATTAAACATTAAAGTAAATGTGGGCTATGCATACATTTAAGAAATATTAATGACATCAAGTAAGCTCCAACCCACTTGTTCCGTTTTGGGGTCACTGGTGGCCAGAGCTGCAGTGTTATGGGTCAGGAACAGATTTACTTTGGAGACTGGGGAGTCTATTATTGCCGGTAGTTGAGGGCAGAGAGGGCTAAGGAAAGAGAAAGGGAAGCTAGCTAGGTTTCCCTGCTCTGCCCTGCCCTGCCCTGTCTCCTGGCCTCATACCTCTTTGCTGTGGTCGCCCCACAGAGGAAGGAAGATGGGACCGCCCCTGACCAAAATTGGTTTCGATATCCAGACTAGTGATAATGCACACATGTGCCAAGAGGGCATGAAAAGTTTATTTCTCACATGATGAGGCTTTCTTGGGAGAGCAGGGCAGGCTCACAAGCAGGTCTGAAAACGGACTGAGATAGGGGAAGAAAGGGTGGCTGGCTTTGGCTTTTATTGTGGCTAGGGGGTGGGGCTGGGCTAAGGGTTCCTGCAGAAGAAGTGGCCTATGTGGGCTGAACGTTCTGCAGTCACCAAGAAGGGCAGTCTGTGGGCTTTCTTGTTAGTTTGCCCAGGTGTGGGGAGAAAGGTGAAGAGACAGGGGTGAAGCTTGACAGCTATCAGCAGTCAAAATGGAGCCAGACGCTATTACACCTTCAAGGCACAGAGAAGGAAGGACCTCTCTCTGCTCCTCCCCAGCCTGGACCCTGCCCCTCTTGGGCTTATATGAGACACGTGTCAGGGTAGTTGTTCTAATTCTATAGGAACAAAAGGTCTAATACAGATAGCAGCATGTCATAGGTTCCTTCGAAGCATTATATATATTACATATATTTTATAAGTATATATATTTATGTATAATATATGCTAATTTAGTTATCACAATAACCCTGTGAGGTAGATATACTAATTCCTGCTTTACAGAGAAGAAAACTGAGGCACAATCAAGTAACTTGCCCAAGGCTACCCAGCCAGTAAATGGCAAAGCCAGAGTTCAAATCCGGTGCCGCTCACAGCAGGTGCTCCGAACCACTCCACTCCACTGCCTCTTCTGCACAGATGCTGATGCAGTGACGCCTGAGTTCCAGCCTGTGTGCCAGGGTGTATCTGCCTTCTGACTCAGGTGTGAGGTGTGCTTTTCCCACCACCACAGTGATACGTCAGAGGGGCTGCAGGAGGGCAGAGCAGGACTTGGTGGAAGGTAAGAGGCTCACTGTGCTGTGTGTGAGCTGGTCCCCAGGAAAGCTCCTGGGGTGCCTGAGTCAGTGACCCAGTCAGGACCACAGACAGCTCTGTCAACCACCAGTGGGCACTGAAGAGTGGGCCAGAGAAGAGGGGACAAACGATGCCTTGGCAGACTCTGTGAGGCTGTCACCCTGAAGCAGTGATTGTGTTGTGAGTCTCACGGACTTGCTTATTGTCTTTTGATCAACCTCCAAGTGGACAGCAAAAAGTTCTAAATTTTGAAAATGTGTGCCAAAGAGGTTGTGGACTACTACGATAAGATTCCAGAGCTACCAGTGCCTTGTAGTTGAGTCTTTTTTAAAATTTGTTTTTATGATATATTTCTTCATAAATATGAAAATACACAACTTATATAAGGTATAGCAAACAATAAAACCAATGTTTATATCTCTACCTTCGGATTAAGACCTAGAATATTCCCAGGGCCTTAAAACCCCTGCAAGGCTATCCCAGGCACAGCCGCCTCCGCCCCACCAAAGTCCACGTAACCCTGAACACCTGTAGTGGCCACCTCCAAGCAGGGACGGCTGGTTAGAAAGTGTCATTGACCCCTTCCAGTGCTCCAAAGTAGAATTCTTGTCAAAGCTTGGTGTATGTGTGTGTCTGTGTACACGCATGTGTGTAGAGGTGAGAAAGCTATCTATTTAAGAATAATCCAAAGGGGGACTTCACCAATGTCCCTTGATCTAAATTCGTCCATCTATCTGTGTGTCCAAACAAACTTGCAACGAAAAACAGCTAAAATAGACATCATAGTCACATAATGTCTACCTTAGATTTCATCTCTAAAATCAGAGACTTGCCTTTGAAAACTCAGTGGTTTTTAAATCAAAGCTAATTCTTCGGAAGGAGAATGAAGTGTGCACTACCGTCCTGTAACACTTGTGTGAGCACACTTGCCACTCTGACAACAAAAACTATCGAGACGTAATACTGCACATGACTGCTACTGGTGACCAGCAGTGTCACCCTCTTTGGAACTGGCGCACATAAGGAAATTGTCCCTGGTTCAGAGCATCATTTAGCCCTTCTTTTGACTCCTTGGCTCTGGGGCCACCTCCTCCCCAAACACATTAAATACGCAGCTAACCTAAATTGTTGCTGCCGAGCTCCCACCAAAGAGAATGAAAAACTCTCAAGACGGCTACAGTCTGAAACAACAGAGATCACAATACACAGCAGCACGTGCTAGCTCAGAAATGAGCCAGACTCACTAAGCCTGTTGCCAGGTGAAGGGTATGGGACGGTTTCTTGCGGCAATTTATATTTCCCCTGACTTGCTTCACAGCTTAGGCTGTGAGCTAACTGTCACTGAAAAGAAAGAGAAGTGTCAGTGCCTGAAGTTAATCTTAGGTTCTTCCTTTGTCTGATTGGCCCTGGGCCCTCGGTAGTTGCTCCTGAGACCTGCCTTAAGCTCGCCTAAGCCAGGAGAAATGGCGGCAAGCTATTAAAATACTCACTGTCTTGTTTCCTCTAGCAATGGTTGCCAACTTCCCAAGTTTATTGTCAGAGTCAAGTCTTCAGTGAGACTTCCTTGCTCCTGCAGACAGTAGCCCCTGTGGATATGTAAAAAGGGAGAGCAGAGTTCATTTACTCACTCAGCAAATATTGGTTGAGCATCCACCGTGTGCCAAGCACTGAGTGCAGTGCACCGAATGATGAACAAAACATAATGGCCCCTGCCCAGAGCCTGAGACTTAGTGAAAGATACTGACAAAGAAACAGACAATTGCATATGGTCAATAAAGGTTGTGACGGAGGGAGAAGCCCCCATCCCCCAACCTCCACCCCCTAATACACCAAATAATTCTACTGGTAGAATGGATCCGACATAAATGCTTTCTTAGGCATTTAGAAAAAAATGGCTTCAGATTAAGGAGAGTGTTTTTGGTATGTGATGTGTTTGTTTTGGGCAGAGAATTCTCCTTTTAAAAAAATTCATCAAATCGAATTAGGTATGCTGAGTTCAGGACCTAGTTTCTAATAGACACATCTGTGTTATTGTCCTCCTTTCTTTCTGGTTTCTGTTTTGCCTCCAGTTTCAATTTTATTCCTCTCCCCATTTTTCCCATACTTTTTCTCCCCAGTTTCTCAATTTAGAAGATAAATATGTTGAGCAACAATAAGCAGCAAATCCACAACCTGTAGGCCCTGTTTCTACTGCAAATGCTCTGCACTGGTTACTGGTCCAAGCCCAGCTGGAGAAAGAGAGAACCGAAAACAAGATTTCATCATGTTCAAATGACAATGAAGAAAATACTCTTTGGGGTATGAAAATTTGGGGAAAGTTGCCAACTAACACACATCAATTTGGCAGGAAAACCAAAAAAAGCTTCATCCATAAGGGTGTACCTTTACAGGCATGATCTCTGAAAGTTTCATCATTATCATTTCAGGATAATAGTCTTAAAAAGATGTTTGAAAGAGCATCAAAATTTTACATTCTACACTCAAGAACTAAATTTTGTAAAGACCCTTCTCCAGCTTGCCTAAAGGAACCCTTTCTGGTGAATCCCACACTCAGGATAAGCCTGACTAGGTGTTACAACTCTACTTAAAAATATCAGACATTACTCATAGCAATATGGCTTCTAGAAGGTTCTTCTTCCTTTGAAAATATTATCAAATCTTGCTTTTATTCACTAACAAATATTTAATAAGCACCTACTTTGTGCCAAGGCTCTATTTCAGAGATAAACAGAACATAGTACTTACTATCTAATTGCACCTTAGAGGGAAAAGCATCAAATAAATAATATGGATAGTTAATATTACAGGGAAATTCACATATGGCTTCTTACTGACCATAAGGAACATTTTTGTTCATATCTAAAAAGCATTAGGCAAAAACTTCTTAGTTTGCTGTAGTCCCATTTTGTTTATTTTTTTCTTTTGTTTCCCTTGCCTGAGGAGATATATCTGATAAAATATTGCTACAAGTAATGTCTGAGATTTTGCTGCCTGTTTTTTTCTATGATTTTTATGGCTTCAGGTCTAACATTTAAGTCTTTTAGCCATTTTAAATTTATTCTTGTGTGTGGTATAAGAAGGTGGCCTAGTTTAATTTTTCTGCACATATCTGTGCAATTTTCCCAACACCATTTATTGAATAAATTATCTTTAGCCCATTGTATGTACTTGCTTCCTCTGTCAAATGTTTTAAAGATTTTATTTTAGAGAGAGGGGAAAGAAGGGAGAAAGAGATATAGAGAAACACCAATGTGTGGTTGCCTCTCATGTGCCCCTCACTGGGGACCTGGCCTACAACCCAGGTATGTGCCCTGACTGGGAATCAAACCAGTGACCCTTTGGTTTTCAGACTGGCACTCAATTCACTGAGCCACACCATCTGGGGCCCTCTGTCAAATTTTAATTGACTATAAAGATATGGATTTATTTATGGGCTTTCTATTCTGTTCCATTGATCTATGTGTCTGTTTTTATTCCAGTGCCATGCTGTTTTGATTACTATGATCTTATAGTATAATTTAAAATTAAGAAGTATGACTTCTCCAACTTTGTTCTTCTTTCTCAGGACCACTGTTTCTATGCAGGGCCTTTTGTGGTTCCATATAAATGTCTGAAATATTTGTTCTAGTTCTGTGAAATACATCATTGGCATCTTGTTAGGAATTGCATTGACTCTACAAATTGCTTTGGGTAGTATGGACATTTTAATGATGTTAAGTCTTCCTATCCATGAACATGGTATTTGCTTCCACTTATTTGTATCTACTTCAACTTCTTTCTTCAGTGTCTTATAATTTTCCAAGTACAGGTACTTTGCATCCTTGGTTAGGTTTATTCCTAAGTCTATTATTCCTTTTGAAGTAATTGTGAATAGAATTGTTAATTTAATTTCCCTTTCTGTTAGGAAAACATCAACAAAATAAAAAGACAACCCACAGAATGGGAAAACATATTTGCCTATACACCTGATAAGGGGTTAATATCTAAAATCTATAAAGAATTTACAAAACTCAACAGCAAAAAAAAAAAAAAAAAAAACCCAAAAAATGGGCAAAGGACCTGAATAGACACTTCTCCAAAGATGACATACAGATGACCAATAGACATATGAAAAGATGCTCAATGTCACTAATCATCAGAGAAATGCAAATTAAAATCACAATGAAATATCACCTCACACCTGTCAGAATGGCTATTATCAATAAATCAACAAACAAGTGTTGGCAAGAATGTGGAGAAAGGGAAACCCTTTTGTACTGTTGGTGGGAATGCAGATTGGTGCAGGCACTGTGGAAAGAAATATAGAGATATCTCAAAAAATAAAAAATGGATCTGCCTTTTGACCCAGTAATCCCACTTCTGAGAATATATCCAAAGAAACCCAAAACACTCATTCAAAAGGACATAAGCATCCCTATGTTCACTGAAGTGTTATTTACAATCACCAAGACATGGAAGCAGCCCAAGTGACCATCAGTAGATGAGTGGATAAAACAACTGTGGGACATTTACACAAAGGAATTCTACTCAGCCACAAGAGAAAGAAGAAAATTTTACCCTTTGCAGCAGTATGGATGGACCTGGAGAACATTATGCTAAATGAAATAAGCCAGTGAGAGAAAGACAAATACCATATGATTTCACTCATGTGGAATCTATTGAACTGAACTAACAAAGAAAATAGAGACAGACTCATAGATAGAGAGCAGGATGACAGCTAAGGCATAGGGGGTGGGCTAGGGGGTGGAGAGATTGAGCAAAAAGGAAAAAGACTCATGGACAACAATGTGGTGATTGCAGGGGGAAGGGAGGATGAGGGGACTAAATAGTAAGGAAAAATACAATAAAAACTTAAAGCATTAGACGAGACTAATCTGTTTTAAAATTTAATTTTTAAGTTTGTCAATATAAGGGGTAGTCATTATTTTAAGTCAAATATTACTAAAAGACACAATAATCAGCATTCTCTTGTCCTACTCTCTCCCCACTACCAATCCCACTCCCTAACGACAGCCAGTTTCAACTTGGTTCGCTATCTTACCTGGCCCTTATCTTTACACTTAAAACAATATGCCTATAATTAGGTGACCATATACCCTGTTTGCTCATCGGTTCCAGTTTATACCATTGTCCAGCATAATTAATACCAGTGGTCCCCTTCGCTGTCAAAAGTGCCTCTATGTGGTAAATACAGGACTTCCATACTTCCGGTGAGTCGCCGTAGTCTGTGGACTTCCTTTCCAAGTTAGGGTGGTCAAGCACTTTATACCCCCCGCTCTCCCTTGAACCATCCTCCCCATTTAGCTATTTAATTTTGGGTTAAATCCATGAGAATATCTACCCTGTGTTTACAACCTAAGTATTATTCTCTACTAAGCCAAGCAATTTGCTGTGATGGTGTTTTCTTTCTTGTATAAGTTTTTATTTCCTCTAGAGTTAATAACTGCCTTTTTAAAATTTGTTTAAATTTTTGTGCTTTTCCCCCCAAATACTTAAACAAAGCTGTGGAATGCATAAGGATCAAGTTTTCCAAATGCTCGATAAGATCATGCTTTGACCAGAGTACAAAAATCTAAATACATCATAAATTTTAGATAAAAATCATCTCACTTCTGGTCAGCAATCAGGAGCCTATCCAAAAGGGCAGACTCTGGGGAATTTGAGGGAAGTTCCTGGAAGAGTTTTCTCCACTTCTTTCTGAACTTGCGCTACCCTGTTGAATTCCTTCCCAAAGATGAATCATGGCAAGTCCGACTGAAATCTAGAGAGTTGGTAGTCTCCTAAGCACCAATTATAACTGCAAGCCAGCTGCGGCTAGAGCAACTAGGAAAATCCCAACACCCTGAGCTGATGCTATCTCTACTTTCTAGCAATAAAGCAAAGTTGGAGAGACCCAAATAAATCTTCAAGGTCATATTCTATTAGCTCCCAGATGTGCCACTTCTAGCTCTACTTTCTAGAACAACAAAACAGTAATTATCTGTGAGTCATTAACCTTGTGATTCAGTTCTGTGATTATTATTTTTCTCCAACTAAATAAACTGTATACACCCTTCATGATTTAGTTTTGAACTCAAGTGGCCTACTCTTGCTGCTGAGCTACAGATGGAAGCTTGGATATTAATATGTCTAAAGTGTTGGTTTCATAATTATTTTAGACTCTCATCTTGCTCTCACTCCATAGGAAATTATGCCCTCACTGCATAGTTGCTCTGCCGACTGTAACCAGAGGTCGACCGGCCTTGGTGAAGATGATATCACTGACTGGCAACCATCCAGGCTACTGTCAGAGAACAGAATTATTTTAAATCTGTACTATTGTAGGAGCATTACTCTTGGTTATTCATATTCTCAGTGCAGAGAGCTTCTTGCCCATGACGCAAATTGCAAAACACCTTACCAGTTATAAACCATTTAAGTGTATAACTAGTATTATCAAAGATACTAGATTTAATTCAATAAATATAAATTCAAACAAAAACAAGCACAAAATAAGTGTTAATGGTGTATATTGCATGGGTGTAGTTTTTGTTTGTTTTGTTTTGCTGTTAAAGGAAAAAGACTCATGTTAGAAATAAATACAGAATTTATCAAATTGTGAAGCTTTATGGCATTCCATAGCACATTTTCACAACAATTATTTTATTTAGTTTTTAAAGATTTTTGCCCTGGCTGGTGTGGCTCAGTGGATTGAGTGCCAGCCTACAAACCAAGGGTTGCTGGTTCGATTCCCAGTCAGGGCACAAGCCTAGGTTGCAGGCCAGGTCCCCAGTAGGGGGCACATGAGAGGCAACTACACGTTGATGTTTCTCTCCCCGTCTTCCTCCTTTTACTTCTGTCTAAAAATAAATAAAAATCTTTTTTAAAATTTTTTTAAAAAATTGATAGTTCTTTTTTCTTCTTAATTAAACTATACCCTGACCTAAAGAATTAATTCTCCACAAAAATAAAAAGGTATAACTGTTCTCTTCCTGCACTAACCTCCAGTCTTACTAACACATCATCAACACCTTTCTTTAAATATCTATTGCTCCAGTCCCCCAAAACATCCATCCATTTTGGTTCTAACTTAACCACCGGCTTACATAGCAATCAACCCAAATGTTATGAGCTGAACTGTGTCCCCCAAAATTTATATTCTGAAGTCCTAACCCCCAATACTTCAGAATGACTGCATTGGGAGATGGGGTCTTCAAATAGGTAATTAAATTAAATGAGGTCACTGGGGGAAGGTTCTACTCCAATACCACTGATGTTCTTGTGAGAAGAGGAAATATGGACACAGACTGAGAGATAAAGAAGACAACCATCTACAAGCAAAGGAGAGAAGACTCAAAAGAAACCAACCTTGCTGAAACCTTGATCTCAGACTTCCAACCTCCAAACTGTGAGAAAATAAATGTCTATTGTTTAAGCCACCCAGTCTGTGGTACTTTGTTATGGCAGCTTCAGAAAACCAAGACACCCACCTCTCCTCTTTTCTTCTGAAGTTCAGCAAACATGCATTGAATGTGCACCCATTTCAGACCCTGGGCCAAGAGTTGAGGCCATAGGGGTAAACTTGCAGACGTAATCCCACGCACATGGAGCTTTCAGTTCATCATGGGAGGTATGACAAGGCTTACTAGTGTGCATGCCTTTCTCCTAGAAGGTCCTCCTACAGAAAACGAAGGGCACATTACTCTGCTATTGGCCTCTAACATGCTGCTCAAAGTGTGGTCCACAGACCCGCAATATCGACATCACCTGGCAGAATGTTAGAAATGCCAATTCTCGGGCCCATCTCAGACTTAAGGAAGCAGAATCGCTGGGAGTGCGGCTCAGGCATCAGTATTTTAATGAGCTCTTCAGGGGATGCTTATGCACACAGAAGTGTGAGAAGCACTGCAAACATATTATATTGTAGCTGGTATAAACCACAGGCAGGCAAACACAATCCAACCCTCTAGTCTAATACATAAAGCAACTGCCCCAAGTTGACTGTCTACCACCCAACCACCCCCACACCCCCGGGATGAATTGACCTAAATATTTCCATAATCCAATGCTGTCTTTTTCTTAGGTACCATCCAAACTGTCCCAAACATATGACTCTGTGTCTTTATAAAGCTGTCACATTAGAGGGGGAAAAGTAGATTCTTGTTTGCAAAGAGTGATACAGATATTTCAACACAGAGCACCACTTCCTTTTTTTTTGATTTCCAGCCCTTCTCACAGAAGGAACAATGCCAAAAGACAGCAGCACAGTGTATATGGGAATTAAGTTGTCCTTGGAACTACTTTTGTACAGCGGGAATCACTCTCCAACAGACATATATGAGAGGCTTTCTTTCCTGTTGTGTCTTAAATGATCAATTGTGTACATTATTATCTATCTATGGCAAACCCAACAGTAAATTATAATCATCCAGTCAAGGCAGTACCCACTGTGTAACTATGGCATTTTATTTAGTATTTTATAATCATTGATGTTATTTGCTTTATTGTTAACGGTACACACTTAGGGAGAAAGGAAAAGATAATAACGGGTATTTGGCCAAGTTTACCCACAAAAGCCATACTCAATCGATAAGTTAAAGCCTTTAAAAATCACTTATGTGATATAGAACCAATCATACACATTATTTTATTACCGTATGATCAAACTGATTTATTCAATCATTTAGCCAATAAACATCCATTCTAACAGGAACTATGCAAAATCTGGGGGAAATAAAGTTGAATAGAGAAGTCTGACAGAGATGGAGAAGGTGTCAGTGACCGCTGCTCCAGCTCTGACGCCTGCAGGAACACTGGCCCTCCGTGCCCCGGCCCCTAGACACAGTCTAGGTCGCTCTCTCCTCGAGCAGATGCGCACAACCTAGCCTTTTCCGGTACTGCATTTACAGTACCTAAAATAGACGTAGACACATATTAAGAGCTCAGTAAACAATTTAAAATATTTAACTTAACTTTAGTTCTTATTTTGTGCTGTGGCCAGTGCTAAACCTTTTAAATGTTTACTGAATGTAATCAGTGCTGTGCTGGTAAATGCCTCTCCAGGGGGAAAAAACCCTGATTTCTAGCATTTGCTGATCTTGTGACAGAAATACTCCCGCCATGGCTAATTTCAAGCTCCCTGGTGGCTTACCAACTGGCCTGTTCCAGATGGTATGGCTAACTCCAGTATACCACTGCACGCAATCTTCACAATAAGACTCTGTAGAGGTACTAGAATTGCTGTTATTTTACTCTCTCCATTTTACAGATAAGAAAACCAAGGCCATAGGAAGTTAAGTAAGTTGTTCAGGGTCAGGTGGTAAATGGTAAAGCTAGGGTGCAAACCTAGGGCTCTGGGAGGCCAACGCAAACACGGCGCTGAACTGACTCACACTGCATTCCATCAACACATGTGGAGTAAGATGAAGAGTTGTTAAAATTCCCACTCAGATCTTCCCAGATGAACCAAGAGCATTCTGGGTTTTGACTTTCTTCACGTTGGAGCGTGAAGCCATTGCTCCCTTGTCTGTGAAACCGAAAGCTTTTTCCTTCTTGGGTTCAGGTTCTGTATATCCTTTGGCTCAGCTGAATTCATTCACTGAAGAGTTTGCTTTCCACTTGAGACTTTGCCTATTATCCCTATAGGCAACAATTTCTGTAAAGACTAATAATAATAATAATAATAATAGCAGTTATTATTTATTGAATGCTTACAATGTGCCAGGCACCCTGCATCCTACCTGTTTCATTTCATTTTACCCTCACACTGCCTCTGTAAGGTAGGCACTGTTATTGTTCCCAGTTTATATGTGGGCAAACAAAGCACAGAGAAGGTTAAAAAAATTTTCCCCCCAAATCACGCAGCTAATGGCTATCAGATGAGATTCAAGCCACAGGTGTGTGGGGTTTTTTGTTTTTGATTTTTAGCCTAAACTCTTAACCACAGTGTTATCCTATTTAGTCCCTAAACACTTGTGTCAAGGTGCTAGCGGATGTTATATCCCCGCAGCCCAGCTCTGCTATATTTCTTGAAGTTCTTTTCTGGTACAGTTTTCAAGTCTCTCTTCCTGCCTATCCATGGTTAGCTCCCTTTCTCTTACTTAAAGCGGGTGCTCGTTGTAAACAGAAGAGCTGGTACCTCATCTTTACCAGGGCTGCTCTCCAAGTTCACCTTGCTATAGATCTGTCCTGCTATTTGACATTAACTTTCTTCAGAGATGGCGCTTCATAGATGGCACTCAGTAATGGGGAGGTCCGAGTTTCACATGACAAGGTGCGACATAAGTCACTGTGTTACAGAACAGCACTCGGGTCCTGCTGCCCACCACCTGGCTCTAGGCAAAAATTCCAGAGGCAGAGGTTTGCTGATAGAGGAAAGGAACTTTATTCAAAAGCAGTTACCTAAGTCTATCAAGGCACAGCTTTAATCACTTAAGTCTATCAATTAAGGCTAAACTTTAACACTTGAGTTCTATATTTTCCCTGTTTTTAGTTATCTTGTTTCTGTAGGGCTAGTTTACAAACTAAAAACTACATAATATACAAAAACTACACTGGAAGAATGGCAGGCTTCTGCCTCAGAGCCTGTTCCCTCTAGGACACCCACAGAATGAACCTGTCACCCTCCGCCAGGCCAGCCCAATCCTAGGCTGTGCCCAGAGTTCCTTCCCATACAAAGTACCATCCACTGGGAAATGCAGGCAGCTGCAGCATGATCATCCAGGTATCCTCCGGGAAGAGGAGCCTGAGAGTGAGCCCCCAAGAGCCAGATCCCAAGAGACAAGCAGCTCAGGAGCTGGAGAGCTCCCTCCTTTTTATTTCCCTGCACTCTGGAGTCAGTCAGCTTCGCAGACAATCCCACCCTAGACCGTCCACCATTGCCTTGGGAAACTCCTCCTACAGCCCCTCCCTCCTTCTCCCCAGTGACTGGAGTTATCTTAATCAGATCTGTCCCTATCAATTGTGGGTGGTTAGCCCACCCCTAACATTCTTGAGGCCTTGTACAAGAATGGCAGGAAAGCTAATAGAGGCCCACGTACCATTCATATTTAAAATTATAAATCAAGCTAGTAAACTGTTGAAGTATATTCTGTTCTTCATAGTGCCTTAGGAGGTCAGGTTTTAATTCAGAATTATTGGACTCCTCCAAGTTTCTCACGGTGTGCCATGGAGAATTGGCCCCTAACACAAGCTGGCCATGTTTTTCCCACCCCTGGCTCTGTCCTTCTACACATGAATGTGGACCACCTTCCAACTCACAATCCAAGCTAGATTTCCCTCCCCAGCAAAGGGGGACCCCTTGGCTCTAGTAGTTCACATAGTGGGGCTGTGGCCTACACCCTGGAGGCAGACCAAAAGAGGAGCCCTGCTTAGGTTCTGGGTGGAAAGCTCAAGAGAGCTGGGCAGGGAACTCCAGGGCTCAGGGGCCAGAAAGGAGGCCTTGAGGCTGGAGGAGGGCCTGAGCACTGCCCTCCACAGCACAGGGCTCAGGGTTAAGGCCCCACTGACACAGATCTAGGTTTGGCACTGATGGTAGGAGCCTTGAGTATGTTCTTCCTGGGGCACAACTTTGACCCTTTGGACATTTATTTTGAATGATCCCAATATTTGCCAAAGGAATGCAACGAGGTGAGGTAGCAATCTAAAATTTATAAAATTATCATCATCATTATAGTCTTCATGCCAATGGCTAAAAGCCACCTTTTCAGCCCCTGACGTCAACAAGGTCAATGTGAAAGTTAATGCAGCTTATAACAATTGGCTAACTGCTTACAATAAACATTATGACATTCCCAACAGAACTTTATTTTAAACAAATGGAAGGCTCCTCACCACTTTCCTCTTGTACATACAATCTGGCCGACTCAGTGCTGCCTCCTTCCAAAGCTCCTCGCCTGAATGTGTAAGTTATTTGAACAATTTCTTTAAATTTTAGTTCACTTGAGGGTAAAAGCAGATGATCTCCTAAGATGAAAGGTTTGACTCTTATATTTTCTAAATCTCCTCAGCAAAACAATGGAAAGAAGCCAGTACCTTGACACAGAGGCGAAGAGTCTTCAGGTGGGATCCGGTGCTGCGTTTGGGGGTCTCAGTGAAGCACCCCAGGCCCAGCTCCTGCTGCTCCCTGGCCTGGAAGCTCTCAAACTCCCTGTGTATCAGACTCACCTGGAAGGCTTGTCTAAATGCAGCATGGCGCCCAGCCCCCATCCTGAGAGTTTCTGATTCAGCAGGTCGGGGTGGAGCCTGAGAGTCTGCATTTCTAACAAGTCCCCAGGGTGCTGGTGATGCTGCTGGTCTGGGGACCCTGCTTGGAGAACCTCTGCTCCAGGTTCTGTACAGTTACTCCTGTCCTGTATTCCCAGCCTGGCGCTTCAGCCTAAAACTGTTCCCCTCCCACCTACTTAAGTACACAATTGATAGCCCATTTTCATACCAGGTAACCATGTAGGAGATTTAAACCAACAATGTAAGCAATTTGCACAACAAAAAAGAGTTGTCCATCACATACAGTTTTTCAAGTTAACATAAATTCTAAAGGTCATAACGAGATTGACATCTAGCTTCTTATCCTCTTTTTTGGTATCAGGAAGACCACAGCCGCTCCATCCAGCCACATATTCTTGCCCAGCAGCAGTGGCACCAGGGGATGATTTATGGGAATCTAACCTCCAAACGCACTGACTTTCATCGGTAGCCCAAATAACCAGAACGCTTCTTTCTTCTGAATTTGTTACTTGTGATGTTATCTAAACCCTTCCTGGTTCCATTTTCAGCATATTACTACCTCTGACAAAAACAGGTTGCCTCTCCGTGTAAAAGACTAGCGCCTATGTGATTGGCCTCAAGCAGAAGGCCATGTGTTACCAGCACAGACCCCGGGTATTTACAGAAAGCACCCTAAAGAAACCGAGCAGAGCAGAGACCTGCCACCTGTTCGATTCCTAAAGGATTATGAAGTTCTGGAACCACACTATCTATCAGTCATATATATACATAAATATATTCTTTCTGCCCCCGTCTGTTTGTGGCTCCTTTGCAGCTATTTGCCCTTTTGACCACAACTGCCAATGGGCAGGCGGAGTGTCTCCCTGCAGGACAGTGAGCCAAGGCCCGAAGTGAGACATGGAGTCTATTCTCACATCAACCCTAAATACACACTTACAAGTAAATCAAAGACATCTTCTCCAGTTACTCTCAATTTCTGTACTCTGTGTACCAGACAGAGACAGCCCATAACTTAAACTTTACTAAAATGTTTAAATCCCCAGTACCTTTCTACCCGTTCTCAAGGGAAAATAAAAACATCTAAAAAATAAATTTAAAAAATGAAACAAATCTTCTGCCATGGCTGGTGTGGCTCAGCTGGTTGGAGCATTGACCCATAGACCGAGAGGTTGTTGGTTCAATTCCCGGTCCCAGCACATACACCTAGATTGTGGGTTCGATTCCCAGGCAGGCGCGTTCAAAAATCAACCAATCGATGTTTTGCATCAGTGTTTCTCTCTCTGTCCCTCCCTCTCTCTGTTCCTCCCTCTCTCTCTCACCCCTTCCTCTCTCTCTAAAAGCAATGAAAAAATGTTCTTGGCTGAGGATTTAAAAATATAAAAACTAAAAATAAAACAAATCTTCTGTGACAGTTCATGGCCTCTATCACATTTGTGATATTTCTCAAGCTTTTCGGAGGTGCCTACCAATTTTCCCAATCTGCTCCTGGACCGTATCCTGCACGTTGTTTCTCCTACTTACTGATCTATGCTAAGTAAGGCAAACGCCTTCTCGGACTCAGCCTGCGATGCTGGTCACACTGTTTACCTGGACCAGAGCCTAGTGATCACGCAGTCTCTCGTGCGCCCCTAACACACAGGTAAGGGCTGGAGTCCCTCAGGGCAAAAGTCTGATGAAAGAACTAGATTCCTCATTCATTTTGCTGATTTTTTAGAGGATTTTAGTCCAGAAATATTTCACTTGCAGTTTTTCATGCAGAGTTTCCAAGCTAAATCATTTTTATTTGAAATAAAAAAAATTTTTCACCAATACAGCATGTTTAAATTAACATCACTTATTTTGTGAGTGAAAATGATTATACATGATTTACAAAATAGAAATCATAGCATATTTTGTGCCTTTTTGTGTTTGATGCTTTTAATGCAAAGAATAAAGAACTCTGGTTGTCTCAGATTAGGGAAGTCTATTGTAAGGCTTCCTGCCCCAGTGAGGAAACAGAGGTCTTGGGCACACAGCTAGGACACAGGGGGACGCAGGAAAATCAAGTAGCCTCAGGAGCAGCGGGACTTCACCAGCCAGGTCCTGTGGGGACTGGACGAACACCTCATTCAAGATACAGGCGCACGGTCACTGAGTAACAGTGCAGGCAGCTCCGTGACTGGCAAGGCCCAGTGCAAACTGATAACGTGTGGCCCTTTGTTCAAAAAGCAGCTAAAAAGTGCCATTATCGGTTCTAAAATACAAAGCTTTTTTCCTTCCATAGTCATGCAAGTTGCCATGATGTTTTCTATTTGCTATTTAATGTCGTTTTAGGTAAAGATGAAAGAAAAGTAAAGGTGCAAGGGAGTCCTGCCACAGGGGAGGGTGGCCAACGAGCATGGAAAAGGAGAAACAAGGAACTTTAACTTTGCGATAATAATTTTGTTCTTTAATGCAATACAAGTTAACTTAATAAATAAAATTAAATTTTATTATGAAGGGAAGTTGGCGGAGTAAATGACCTGAGAGGATATTCGGGGCCGAGACTATGTATGCCTCAATATGGTGGTGATAGATGCGTGCTCCAGGACAGAGGCAAATAACCATTATTTAAATAAGCAGCGTTTAAATCATAGCCATTATTCAATGCCTGGCATTGAATACCAAACGGCTATGCAGACAGCCTGTATGTTATAAACTGGGCCATAGGTTCTGGGAACCTTAAGGTCTGGAGCAGCGAGGAGACTTACTTTTCACTGTTTACCCTTTGGCACAGTTTGTCTGCCTCCTGTATGCATTTTGTAAATTCCAAAAAGAAAGAAGGTGATGGGGGGGATACTGCAGCACACCTTCTGTAGATGATAGAAATATATCTTTTTTTAATAATCTAGCATTATTATGAAATATATTTACAGTTTTGTAAATCTACCATGTTGCTGTAGGAATGGTGTACTGTAAATGCTCAGATAGATTTACATATTGAACGAGGCAGTCATACTGGAGACTGAAGCACATATACTTGCCAAGGAAATGTATGAAAAAATAAGTAGGTTGCACTCGGTTTTGGGGAAACAAGCACACAGGAAGTTGTTTTTTGTTTGTTTGTTTTTAATATTTTATTTATTTATTTTTAGAGAGGGGAAGGGAAGGAGAAAGAGAAGTAGAGAAACATCAAGGTGTGGTTGCCTCTTGTGCACCCCTTACTGGGGGCCTGGCCTGTAACCCAGGCATGTGCCCTGATTGGGAATCGAACCAGAGACCATTTGATTCGCAGACCAGTGCTCGATCCACTGAGCCACACCAGCCAGGGCAGGAAGTTTTTAAAAAATAATTTCCAATGGAGTAAAGAAAGCTGACGTTCCGATAAGAGCACTTACCTGGAATGTGAGTACAAAGACCATCTTTTCGTTACAATGCACTAACACTCTGCGGTTATTTCATACAAAGAAGGGGAAAGTCATCCTTAGAGATTCTATCAATTATATTTTCCTTTGGTAAAAAATAAAATAACTCATCTATTCTTTTCTTTTAAAGTACAGATTGCCTTTATAGAGGAAATAGAATTTGTGGCTAAGGAATTCTTTGCATCTGAACATGAACAAGGAAACAGTCTCAGAGTTCACTGCAGCACTGATCATAATAATGAGTTGATGGAAACAACCCAAATGTCTCTCAGTACAGGAATTTATAAAATATTATCTGGCACTTAAACTAAGTAGATTAAATTTTTATGGACACAGCAGGAACTAAAAAAAAAGGTTGAATGAAAATTACAGAAAGAGCATGTTCCACAGATGTCATACAGGTAAGCATTTCAGCCCTACAAGGCAATACCATGTATCCCCGACGGACCCAGCCGTGGCTAACAAACGTACACACAGTGCAGGTGGGCTGAGCTCCAAGTTCGAAAGAGTGGTTGCCGCAGGAGAGCGTGAAAACTGAGCACAGAACGGGAAAAGAGTAACTTTAACTTAGTAATAATGATTTTGTTACTGAATAAGTTAAATTAATAAATAAAATTAATTTTTATTATTAAAAAGAAAAGAAGAAGAATTGAAGCAATAAAAAAGTCAGCATTTCTTCATTTGGGAGGCTGGCGTATGGAAGTTTGTAGTATTATCTATTACACTTGTCAAATTTTTTCATTAAAAATTCTTCAGGCAAAATAAGAAAATAGATTGGCTCTGTATACAAAAAACATAAAAAAGGCCCTTAGTATTATAAATTATTAGAATAAATAGTGCATGGAATAATTTGGAAAGTTAATGAATATTTCTAAACAGTGCTCAGTTTTGATTTTGATCAATTAGGAGTTCCAATGGAATGGGCAAAAGAAACCAAAGGAAAAGAAAAGCAACAAATAAAAAGTATTAAATAAAAATACATTATATTTCTTTGAATGAGAAACCAACTATGGCCAGGTATGCCATTATTTTATGGGAATATTGCCAATTATGGCTGCTAAATGTCATCAATCTATAAGTGAATCCAGATTCAATTATGTAAATGGAAAGCATACTTTCAAATGTAAAGCAAAACAAAACAAAGTGCTTCTTAGAATTGGCAAAATGTAACAAGCTGATGTTCTGGATCTCCCATCACAAATTAATCCAATAAAGAGTGCACAGGACCTTTACTAGGAAAATTTATTAAAACTAGGTAAAAACTCTTCCATGAAAGAAGACCTAAGTAAGTGGCAAGATACTCCATTTTTGTGATTGGAATGCCTTAATTTTATAAAGATTCCACTTCTCCCCATATTAATGTGTAAGTTTAACGCAATTCCAATCAAAATTCCAGGGAAGGTTTTTAAGAAACTTGAAGAACTTATTCTAAGATCGATATGAAATAAATAAAAGTATAAGTAAGTTAAATTCGGAAAAGGAGGGCCATATCAGTAAGAAGTATACATACAATGATCAGAAAGCCCTCCTGGAGGGACTCTCATGGGCAGAGGATGATTCGATTCAGCATCAAACCCACAGGCACCTAAGACTGATGTTGACAACTGGACGATGGCATCAGTGACCTAGGCCCTAAACTAGTAGTTTTCCTGCCCTGCCATTCTAAATATAGCCCCTTGGCCCCATGCTTGTCACTGAGAATACTGTAGGCCTCGTGTCTACATTCTGGGCAAGAGAAAGGGGAAGAAGAGATGAATGGCTTCCTCACGGAATCCTTTTAACTTGGGAGGAAAAAACTGTCCTTCGGGGATTTTTCCTCCATCCCATTGCCTATTACTGTACCACATGGCCAATCACTGCTGCAAGAGAAGCTGAGAAAATGAAAATGAATGAAAATGAATAACTGGGCATGCTGCTGTTCCAAACAAAATTGGAGTTCTGTATGTAAAAAAGAAACAGAGAATGGATATTGAATACATAGCTAGGAGAGTCTGCTTTAAGAGAGGATGTGTTTTCCTGGTAATAAACCAATAACCAAATAAGCCACCAGTGTATGGCACTTCTGGCACAAGTCAAACTGACCATGGAATAGAACAGGGTAAGACAGGCTGGAATGAGATGGGATGGGAAGCAGTAGGAGTGGTTGGAGGGGAGGGGCGTGGGGCAGGATGCTCGAAACACACCCATATACATGGGACTTGTTATTTCATAGAGGCGGCCCCACAAACCAGCAGGAAAGGGATGGATTCTTTAACAGATGATATTTGGAAAACCGTTTCATTGCATAGCTAAAAATAGAGTTGAAACTTTATATATTATATATAAATGGATAAGTCCTACATGTGCAAGGTAAAGCTCTACAGTGAGTGACAGTAATGTGGGGGGGGTGAGGAAGGACTTCTAAAGATCTCATAAGTACAAAAAATAAATATGACTACATGAATATTAAGGATTTTTATTCAATAAAGGACACAGTAAATAAGATGTATAGTTGGGTTGAGCATCTAGGAGAACATTTTTACAATATTAAAAATTGACAACAGGTTAATCATATCCAGCAGTGCTGTCCACTAGGACTTTCTGTGATGGCAGTGTTCTTTACCTGTGCTCTCTGATATGGTAGCCACCACCCATATCAGGCTACTTGAAATGGGGCCAGTGTAACTGAGAACTACATGTTTATTTTAATTAAATTTAAATAGCCACATGTGCCCGTGGACACCTTTTTGATAGTGCAGAACTAGAGTATTTAAAGACTTTTAGCAAGTCAACAGGAAAAATACTAGATTGTCCAAAAGAAAAGGATAGATTGACAAAACAGGAAGCCCCAGCAGCTAAATGGAAGGATCTAAAATCACAATTAATTAGAGACATGCAAATTAAAATCCTAAGTTAGAAAGTCATGTAGCACCAAATGTTGGTGGTGCTGTGGGGAAAAGCCACCCTCGTTTACTGCTGAGGGGTAGGGGTAGACTGGTGCAGCTATCTGGGAAAACAATCTGGGAAAAGTAAGTGTGCTTGTATTAAATAACCCATCAATCTGCCTCACTTTCCCTAAAACAGACCTCACACAGCTCACCAAGAAGATGCATGCTCAAAGGCGGCCCACATGATGTCACTTATGAAGGTCGAGATTTAGAGACAATATAAGCTCATCGTGGTGGAAACGAGAACTAGAATGCAGTGGAGGCATGCTATAAAATACTCTGCTACAGACAGAAATAATGAACCAGAGCTATGTACAGCAGGGACACAGAGCTTAAAAACCTAGTGCTTGGTTTAAAAAAAAAAAAGAAAGCAAGAAACAAATTGAAATGTGTTCTGTAATCCTATTAATGTATGTTTTCAACATCAACTTACACAGAAACTACTGTATTTTTCGAAGATGCTTACATATTCAAGGACAAATACCAAACATATTATTCTTGGTAGCTGTGGGGTGGTGGTGGCAGAAGGGAATCAGAAAGCAGGGATGAAGCGGGGGAAAGAGAGAGGCCTGCTGCAAAGAAGTGATGATAACACACCATCAGTGAAAGAAAATGATTATCTTAACCCTCTGCACCCGACTTCGAAAGGCAAAGGGATCAAAATGTGGCCTGGCACCTGAATTTCCTGGACCTCCTAATCACTGTCTGTGGTTTTCTTGATACTGTGCATATTTTATAAGCTAAATAGAAGCGCATTTTGTGTTCTGTTGCCTCTTTTATGTCTGCGCTTGCTTTAAATGCGAGCAAGCTTATAATTCATTATACTGGGCTCTGCGGGTTTCTATGAACTCCACCAGCTGCCATTGCTTTTGCACAACAGACTATTTTATGTTCCATTTCAGTGTTTCCCTAAAGAACATAAGGCTTTGTGAAACCTGTACTGCAGAAAACATCTGAAAATTGAATTGAAACTGTGAGAACCGAAGAGCAAAACGGCCAAGAAGGACATAGCCTGTGACAATTCCCAGGTGTCTCGGTGGCTGTGGTGCGGGCAGGTTTAGATTCTTTCAGAAAAGGTTCTCAGCCCCGCGTATCAGTTAATCCCCTGCACCCGACGCGGTTTGAATAATCATGTGGCCGGGCCTGGGATTTGATTGCCATGGCAACTTTGAAGCGTTTTCAGATTCCCTCTCTCTTTTTCTTCTCTCTTTTGGTATTTTGAAGAAATGGATTAGTGAGTCTTTTTTTTATTTCTATGTAGTAGCTGAGTTGGTATATCTTTTATAAATTGCAAAGTGTTCAGAGCTGCAAAAGAAAGTAAACGAACAATGTAGTGTGTTACGCCTTCCCTAAGGCACTTATCATGATCTCTTTCTAAATCAGTTCTCCTTCTTGGTGTTTTAAAAACTGATTTCTTAAATAAATGAATGATCTCCCCCAAAATAATGTGGGACACTTTCAATATCAAAAACCGAATCTCTAAAATAATGGAACTTAATGCCTAGATGGCTTTCCAAACCAGAGGCAGAAGAGAAGTTATTTCATTTCATTCCTTATAAAGCTTTCCTCTTCTGCAAAATAAGCATGCAGTGCCTCTCAAAAACTGGCAATAAGGTTATGTTAACAGAAATTTAAGTATGCAAATCAATTTTCATTCATCACCCCCAATATTATCAATTATCACCTTAGCTCCAAAAACAAATAAACAAAATCCCTAAAATTTAACATGTATCTGACTTAGGCTATTGAAAACTTTTAAAAACTTATACTATAGTACATATACACACACATACATATACGTACACACACATATCTGAAATAAATCTATATATTTCCCACTATGTGCTAGTCATTGCTCTAGACCCTCGGAATGCAATACCCATGAGCCTTGCAATGCTTACAATCTAGAAAGGGAAAACAGACAATTAAGCAACTTAGATGTCAGGAGTGCTTTTCTAAGATAAATAAAGAACACTGCGGGAGCTCAAAGCAGGGGCACCTGATTCAAGTCAGGTTTGCTGAATAAAGGGATGTTTAAGCAGAGTCCTGAAAGATGAGCCAGATTCAGTCCTATGGAAACAAGGGGAATGTGTTCCAGGCACAGGGAGGTATGGCAAGGACTAGCAGGAGATGAGGCTGAAAGGAAAGAGTGACGAACAGAAGCATGATACTATTAGATGAACATTTCAGAAACATCATTCTCCCTGCAGAGTGAGCATGAAGAATTAATTAAATCTGCCTAGAATACAAACAAAAGCTGAATTACAGTAATGTGATAAAGATAGAGAAAGATTTATAAATCCACAAGATAGCTAGTTGTTGGAGCAGGGTATGGGGATAATAGTTGACCTCAGCCCTTACTTGAATTATAGCCAAAGCGGTGAGCAATCATACAATGGATTGCTGTATTACTTTTCTCCCGAAGAGGCTCTTTGCTCGTGGCGACAAGGATGGGTCCCCAGCATACCCAGATTCAGTCTCTAGTGCTCATGATCTCAGGAGATAAGCTTCTCCTCATCCTTCTCTTAGCATCCTTGATAATGCCTGAAAAGGATTCTGGACCTGTTTGGGTCAAATGAGGGGCCTCACTGGGCAAGTCACTGTGCTGGTGTGTACTGGTCCGGTTCTCCAAACCAACAGAACAACACACACACGGTGATTTATTATTGGAATTGGTCATGCAGTTATGGAGGCTGAGAAGTCCCACGCTCTGCAATCTGCAAGCTGGAGAGCCAGGAAAGCTGGTGGTATAATTCAGTCCCAGTCCAAAGGCCTGAGAATGGGAGCTGATGATGTCAGTCCTGTCTGAGTCCAAAATACCAAGAATGAGGAGCACTGATGTCTGTGGGTAGAAGATGGGTGTCCTTTTTTTTTTTTTTTTTTAAGATTTTACTTATTCACTTTTAGAGAGAGGGGAAGAGAAAGAGAAAGAGAGAAACATCAATGTGTGTTTGCCTCTCATGCACCCTGTACTGAGGACCTGCCCTGCAACCCAGACACGTGCCCTGACTGGGAATCGAACCAGTGACCCTTTGATTCACAGCCTGCACTCAATCCACTGATCTATACCAGCCAGGGCAGAAGATGGGTGTCTTTGCTTAAGCAGAGAGAGAGAGGGAGAGAATTTGCCTTTCCTCCACCCCTTTGATCTATTTGGGCCCTCCAGGGATTGGACTCGGACGGTGCTCACAATCTTCTTCACTCAGTCTTCCAATTTAAATGCTAGTCTGTTTCAGAGACCCTCACAGACACCCAGAAACAATGTTTTACCAGCTCTCTGGGCATCCTTTAGCCCAGGCAAGTTGGCACATAAAATTAACCATCGCAAGGTGGATGGGGAGATTTGGCCAGCCTGAGCCGCACCCCAGTGGCAGGGCAGCCAGGTCTCATGATTGGCAGCCCCACCGGATATGGGAGTTCTCAGAGGACAGAGCTGCTCTGATGCCGGAAGGCAGGGGTAAGTAATTGAGCTGCAAAGACAACAGCTGTCACCAAAACTAGTATAAGTTTTAATTTCTCATCAGACCTTGGTCTAAAATCTTGGTAAAGCTGAATGGGAGAAAGTCAACCTATTGAATCTTAGGCTAGGAGTAACCAGTGGGCGCCTTCCTGTGGTTTTCCACTATCAAGCAGGGTGACTAACCCACTATCACACTGTAAGTCTAGAATGTCAGATTTTTTTCTTATCCATATATTCCTTGGTATTTTATCTTTGAAACAGCATAGTTTAGCCTCAGTTTTTAGCCTATACAGACTAAGGTTTATAGGTCTCTCGTGGAAAGCTACAGTTAGTGTAAAATCCATTCTATATTAAATCATGAAGGAAAAATGGCCTGCCTTATCCTGTTGGAATATGATTTACGAGTCCATGCCTTGGTGTTTTATTACTATGTATCATAACTTTTATTAGTGCTTCCATTAATATTTCTAGTCATGAGCCATAAATTCTGTTCTCAGTGTATCCACGGGCTTTGATAAAACTCACTCTGAATCACTAGTTTTTCTGTAAATCATGTAAAACATTTTTGTAAAAAGTGGCAATTCACTTGGTTTTGGTTTAGCGCCCACATTTTTCAAAATATAGAATCATAGCTGCTCAGAACTGCAGGAGCTCTTAGCCTTCATCTAGTCCCACCCTCTGCGAGGGGAGGGGAGGCAACCTGTACGTTAGTGAATGAATGAATCTTCTCCATGACAGCGGGCTGCTAGTCAGCTTATTACCTCACAATACACAGGGGTTGGTTGGCTTGTTTTTGGTGGTGTTGTTTGCTTTTATTTGGTTTTGAGACAAATTCTAATTATCAGAAATTTTCCCTAGTTTTCTTTTTTCCTTTGAGCCCCACATGACAGATGCTGACCTTCTCACTTTCAGATTAGTGTGGGTTCCCCTGCTTCTCCAGGCTTCATGTCCTCAGTCTGTCCACCCTCTTCATGATCTTAATTTCCATAGCCACCCCTAGCTTGACCATGTGACTTTGGCCATGTTCCTGTTCTCACTGGGCATGGTGGTTCATCGTACTACAATTCTACCAACGCCTCTATTTTCTGGTCCCCACTTTTGCATCTTGTTTGTAGTGACATTTCAGAAGCTGTCGAATTATTTACTGGAGTCCAGATATGGTACCTTATTTCAAGACCTTTGTCTGACCAAGGCAAACTAAGAAAAAGAAAAAGGAAGCGAGATGTGTTTTGTCTGGTATCTTCCCCGTATGGAACATTGGGGTGGCCAGTCTCTGGTTTGGAGCATCCTCTTCCTACTGTAAAACGTGAACAGAGACTTTTTCCTGACTTGGATAGTCTGCTCTTCACGCCCTCTCCCTGAACCATGACACACTGTCACCAGGTTCACTGGTCTCAGCCACAGGGTCTGTTAGGGTTCCTGGATGTAAATGTGGTACAATAATATTTTGAGATGTTACCTAAGATGTTCTTTTCTGAATTTCTTTTACTCTTTGCCTTTCACTCATTTAGTGAATGCATTTGTTGCCCCTGGAAAAGGTTGTTATAGCAGAAAAGCAAAGAAAAGGCTTTTAAACTTCTGAAATTTATGCGTTTGGGAGGGAAAAAAAACTTAGACCCAGAGGGAACTCAGGTCACAAAAAATTAGATGGGGAAAAATTGTTATCTGCAGTCAGAATCAGCTTCTCCTGATCCTGTCACACGTCCTGCCTTCCTTTGTCTCCACCAGTGATCTACTGAGCTACCTACACTTCTTTAGACTGGAGACAGAGAGAGAGAGAGAGAGAGAGAGAGAGAGAGAGAGAGAGAGAGAGAGAGAGAGGAGAAACCCTCAGTATGTCTGGAAATCCGAGAACAGAAGTGAATGGGAACATTCTGTTCCATCTGGACATGAGAAAACCTTTAAGCCCAGGGAGAGAGGCAGGGCATAAGGGTTTTCTCATGTCCAGGAGGAGCAGCATGAGTAGAAGTGTCTAAATGAGGTATCTCAGCAACCTAAGACAATCTCATAAATCCCTACGTTCCCCAGTGCATCTTGGGGAATGACAGAATGATTCCCCATGAGCCTGAGAGCAGCACAGGTGGTGAAAGTCATGCTAAAGTAGAACCTTGAAACAGAGATTAATGAGGACTAGAAAGGAAAAAAAACCTACTTTACTTGTTGTAGTGGACACTGTGGCTCTTCCCGCAGATTCCTTCCTTACGGTCCTCAACTGCTTCCCCTAAGGCAGCGGTGTTAAACTCATTTTCACCAGGGGCCACATCAGCCTGGCGGTTGCCTTCAAAGGGCCGAATGTAATTTTAGGACTGTATAAATGTAACTGCTCCTTAACTGTTAAGGAACTGAAATTACATTCGGCCCTTTGAAGGCAACCGCCAGGCTGATGTGGCCCTCGGTGAAAATGAGTTTGACGCTCGTGCCCTAAGGTTATCGCCCTCCCAGAAGGACGATCTGCATCCAACACCCGGCAGATGCAAGAACAGAACTGTGCAACCCCTCTTCTCAGGTCCAGAACTCCCAGCATTGGCTGAAACCTCCGTGACAACCACATTGCAGGACAGCTTTCTGCTCTGCCCCGTCTTGCCACCCTCACTCCCTGCCAGGTTTATCCACCCAGAACTCTCCCCAGCAAATGTTCTGACACCGTTCCCCACTTCACTCTGTTTCCAGGGAATCCCGTCCAAGACGTCTGCATGCCTGAGCTCACAACTGGAGGATTCATCCTTCTCTCTCAAACAGACTTTTTCAGGTTTGGAGGTAAGTTATTTCCGAGTTCTTGATGCACTACTGTACTTTTTTCCTTCACTCACCTTTAGCTCCAGCTCTCTTATACTAATTTCCCTTCTACTTCTACCTGACAATCAGCATGAAATGAAAGAAAGTAGGAATGCGGTGCTTTGACCTTTACTGCGTGTTACCATCATTGTCTGAACACGGGACCAGTGGCTCCTTGGCGGCCTTCTTTTTTTTAAGATCTGCTCCCTTGGCAACTTTCAAATATGAAATTCAGTATTATTAACTATAGTCACCATGCCATACACTCCATTCCCATGGCTTCCTTATTTTATAACCGGAAGTTCATACTTTTTGGCCATCTTCTTTTGGGTACACTAAAAAGAACCCCTTGCTTGCTTTGTCTTAAGCATTTTTCAAAATCTCATTCAAAGGCTTTTCTTTTTCAAATCTATTAATTTCAATAATTTTATATTTTATGATGGACGACAACTTCAGGGTCCCAAGCCAGTGTACAGAGACCTCCATTGTGAATCTTACCTAAGTGGTCTAGCTTCTCACTTTCGAATGCAGGGACAGTTGGTACCTTTTGTTTTCTATGCAGACTCGAAAGCCTCAGCTAAAACGGACATAGAAAGAGCCTCATTCAGTGCTACATTACACTGGCGATGACCTACATACCTATCATGTTTAAATTCGATCCTGACCTGCCCATTGCAATGGAAAACCATCTGACCCCTGAAAGTATTCATGGTGACTTATGGGTAAAAACATAACATGAAAAATATTATTCTTAAGTAAAAGAATAAGTTGTTGAAGAATATTTACAAGCAAAAGAGTTTTGCGTTTTTATTTTTTATATGGACATTATCTTTTTTATTTATTTAATTTGACTTCTATTGTATTTTTTCTGTTACCATTTAGTCCCCTTATACCCCCTCCCCCCAGCAGTTACCACACTGCTGTCCATTTAAAGGACATGTATTTGGCGTGTTTACATAAGTGTACCTATCTTCATATAAGCATAGAAAATGTCAGGAATCATGTCCAAGTGTGGTGGCAGTAATCACATCTAGGGAGAAGGGTGTGGAAGCTGAGAAGTGCAGAGAGAGGAAGTTTATTTTTACTGAATGTCTTAAGCGTTGTTTGAATTTTTTATAATATCCAGTCTCTATTTTTATAAATTAAAAAGAAAGAAGAATACTTTAGTGGGAAAGTATAATGTATGCTGTTGTGTTATGCTTTTCTGTTTATTTTAAGGTGAACTTTCCAAGAACAGTACCCTGGAAGACAGAAAGTAGGGGTTCCACTGTTAGTGCTGCAATTATGCAGGACTGTGCTATCCAAAAAGAAGCATTAATTTATTGCCTTTTAAATTATCCAAATAATTTTAAAATATTTATAAATTACAAAAGAACATATATATCATATATGTAAATTATGCATCAGACTATAAAAATCTCCATGAACCTGTTATCCACAAAACCTTCAATTTCAACAATGATCTGCTGTCCCCTCCCTTCTGTTTGCATTTATCATCCTCTCACTTTTTTAGAAAAAAAAATATTTTATTTATTTATTTTAGGCAGGGGGGAGGGAGGGAGAAAGAGAAGGAGAGAAACATCAACATGTGGTTGCCTCTCAAGAGCCCCGTACTGGGGACCTGGCCACAACCCAGGCATGTGCCCTGACCAGGAATCGAACCCGTGACCCTTTGGTTCACAGGCTGGCACTCAATCCACTGAGCCACACCAATCAGGGCCAGCCTCTCACTTTTTAAAAAATATAGTTTTACATATGCCTAAGAAACACAGTGTTTTGTTTTGCTTGTTTTTTAGCTTATAGAGATGGTATCATGAAGAATGAGTCTTCTGGGAATTGCTTTTCACCCAAAACTATGTTCCTAAGATGCACCCACATGTGCAGCTGTAGCTCATTGATTTTCACTGCATTGTGCTATTTCACTGAATAAGTAGAATATGCCAAAATTTTGTGATTTTCTGTCATTGGGTTTTGGGGATATTTCCAGTTGTTTCTGCTATTGCCAAATGTGCTGCTACCAATGTACGTGTAAGTTTCTCCAGAATAGGTATCTGGGAGTGGAATTTAGATCACAGAAGGCCCTGGCTGCATAGCTCAGTTAGTTAGAGCATTGTCCCAATACACCAAGATTGTAGGTTCAATCCCCAGTCAGGGCACATACAAGAATCAACCACTAGATGCATAAATAAGTGGAAAAACAAACCAATGTTTCTCTCTTTCTCTCCATTCTTCTCTCTCTCTAAAATATCAATAATAAAAAAGAAAAATAGATCACAGGGTTTGTCAACGCATGACTTTGTAAGAAACTGTCATACTGGTTTTGAAAATGTTATAAATTTGCACATGATCATAATATGCACTGAAAGTTCATGTTGACTCACATTCTCACCCTTGGCTTTGTTAGATTTTTAATCTAAGGGACATAAAATTATATCTCATGTGGCCTTAATTTGCATTTCTGTGATTCCTGAGGGAGTACTTATTTATATACAATTTGGCCACATGTGTTTTTCTTCTGTTAACGCACCTGTTCATAGATGTACACCCTCAATGCCTCTTACATTGTGGGCACTCCACAATGTTTGTTGAATGAATTAATGAATTACTATGTAGCAAAATCAAACTTCGGAGATGGGCTTGTTAATTTAAGAAAGGCGTTCAACCACAGGGAACCACAGGCCCTACTTCCCTTACAGTGAAGTTTAATAACTTCCATTGTGTAGCCAGTTCAGTGTAACTGACTGATAACTGATTCTTGGGCACGACCGATTTTTTACTTTAGAAAGTATTCATCTTACAGACAGACCACTTTGCAGATTAGCTGTCTTTGGGGAAGCAGAACCCTGTTCCTATTACGTAGTCTAGTGGCAACAGAGGAGTCCTCAGTTTTGTTCCTGTGGCTGAACAACTCAAACAGCCCTGCTGTTTTCAGACTATTAAGCATTTTTCAGAAAATCATAAAATATTGGATGTTCAATTCCAGCAAACAAATTAGTTTTTTTTTCTAACAGAAAGTAGTTACTGAAAGTAAATAATATAAAATCATACCCACAAAACTATGCTCAAAGAAAAGTACAGACAGCTGCTCCTGTCCCTGTTGCGCACCAACACCTGTAAACAGGCACGTCAGGGGAGGCACAAGATTCATGAAAATAGTAGAAACAGTATTAAGAAGACTCTATCTATCCATTACCTGAACTTTTATGATTTTTTCCCCTAAGTGTCTCCAAATTACATAGTTTTAGCTGATCGGTGTCCCACAGAAGAATGATTTTAAAATCACCTTTCTCAAAGGAGTCCAGATCGATAAAGAAGTCATTAGCAACAAAAAAGCTCAAATAGGAATTTTACTTTTCTAAGTCTTCTCCAGCCTTTCTCCTGAGGAAGTCATGGAGATGTACTACTCAGATTTCCCTTCAAAAAAGAATTTACCGATCTGTACCTCTCAATCCCTTCACCTTTTCCCCCAGCCCCCTGGATTGGTAGTTGCCAAAGTCATGGGGATGTAAAATACAACAAAGGAAATATAGGCAACAATGTCGTAATAACTATGGATGGTGCCAAGTGGGTGCTGGAAATATCAGGGGGAACACTTTGTAAAGTATATGAAACCACTATTCTGTACACCTGAAACTAATACAAATTATATTGAATGTAAACTGTAATTAAAAAAAATAAAGTTAAGAAAAAAGAATTCCTGGTTAGCTATCAAGTGAGATAGCTAGAAAGCTCCATCTGCTGGTGCCTTCAGGCTCTGCTTCAGCTTCCTCACTAACTCGTCTGGAGTAACCCCCCTCAGGGACTGAGCATGGCGAGGGACTGGCCACTTCTGTCCTGAACCTGAATGCAGAGCCTCATGGGCGATCTTTGCTCCTGAGCTGCTAATTCTGTCCGCCAAGATGGCCAGGCAGGCATCAGGGTCTGCAGCTCTCCTTGCCTAATACTGCTCCCTCCCCAAGTCATCTGGCAGCTGTGTTCTAGTTACCTCTCAATAAATCTTCTGCCCTTCAGCACTCTGTCACAGCATCTGCTTCCCAGACTAGCAAACTGACACAACTTTTATGTAGCAAGGGCATTAATTAAGACATTAGCTGGCCACATTTGTTTTTACTGACGCGCATATATAGCATGTAAATGGCTGCTGTCTACCACAGGGGAAAACTATTGGTAAATCTTTTCATTGACCCTTGGATTGATGGAATAGTGAGTGACGGAACTTATGAGAGCATAAAAGTGTTCCCATCATATAAGATCTTGAATTTGAAAAATTGATCAATAGCTTGAGATGCTTTGCATTTAAAATAAAAATGTCCCCACAGCACTAGTGTTAAAAAACCTCATGACATCATTAGTTTATAGTACTGATACTACTGGCTATCATTTATTGAGTACTTACTATATGGCAGGAAATGTGCTAAGCATTTTGCATACGTTATTCCACTTAGTTCTAGAGGCCCATGTCTAAATGATATTAATTCATGATTTAGTTAATTGCTCTTAAGAGTTTCAGCTTTAGCCAAGAAGTACATTAGCACTGGATCTGGAAATTGATATCCTGGCTATATAATTAATGTGTTCATTCAAATGTTAATGTATAATGGTAGATCTTGGGAACAGAAATGTTATGATGCTCATTAGCTTCGTTTCGTAAAGTACATACATCATAGGAATAATTATGAACTTTCCATCTAAATTATTTATTTAGAAAAATAGTATTTTCTCTATGTGAAAAAAATCTCATTTTGAAAGGTGGGTTGGAAAATTACAATACAATAAATCCATGTGATATACTATTTCCACTCATGTATTTCTTTTAAAATCTGACTCCTTTACAAAATTAGATATGAAAAGCATTATCCTTATATAGGGAAGTGTCAAGGAAGGGAAAGTTGCCCAAGAGTGAAGACAATACTATCAGATTCCAAAGTAGGGACCCCTGGCTATTCTAGATGGGGTTGGATTTTGTCAAGTTTTTCCTGTGCCAACTGATACAGAAAATAAGATTTACTGACAGTATTAAGACATACTGTCATAAGATTTTTCTTCATTAGCC
>VMDR010004862.1:0-56238 GCA_007922815.1 Macrotus californicus
CTAGTTTTGATATATTACCTATATGGACAGGAAAAAAAGACAAAGAGATTTTTTTTCATTTTAATGTACCCCCCACAGTTCGCTACGAAACAGCTGAGCCTTGAACAAACAACCCAGGTTTCCATTGTGCAGGTCCACTTATACGCAACAGATGCTCAATAAATACACAGTCAACCCTCCACATCCCTGGGCTTCACATCCACAGGTTCAACAAACCTCAGGTCGAAAATGTGATCTTCCACCATGGTTTAGAATGCGTCTGCGTGGAGGGCCGACCGAAGTTATCCGTGGATTGCTGGCTGTATGCGGCAGTCCGTACCCTCAACCCCTGCCTTGTCCCAGGGTTGACTGTGAATTAATTCTGAACCAAAACTACATCAGAATCCTGAACTTACGACTGTTTTAAAAAGTACTAGAGTCTTGGGCCAGCACCCAGGGGATCTCAATATTGAAGCAGCCAAACACATTCAGATAAAACATTTCATCTTCACGTGGTGCCACGCCCAGGGCGCAGAGGTCTCGTGTAGGGCTTGTTGGCAGAGCCGCACATGGCTGAGGCTGGCAGAGCCCCCAGGCACCAATGTAGGGATCTGGGACATGGTGGGAAGGATTCTCACCTGCTCAAATATCTTTCCCACCAACTTGTCATGGGTCCTGAAATTCTTCCATTACTGAATCTATCGCCTGACAAGTTCTACTTTACCCCTGGAACTTCAAAACAAAACAAAAAGCCCACAGTGTGGGGTGACATACTAAGTCACAGTGACATCTTCATCTAAGTTAGTTTATTAGACTTTGCTTCCTTCATTCTATCAACAAACATTTATCAGGCTCATAGAATGTGCCAGAGAGAACCAATCTAGGGACATAGAGCTGAATCAAACCGGCTTGTGTTCTCAAGAGGGTCACAGGCTAGCGGTGAGGCAGGCACACAGACAGTGGAGCTCTACAGAGAAGGGATAAAAAAGGTGCCCATGGAGTCCACCCTAGCAGAAGGTGTGGCTCCTGTCTCACTAAGGAACTTGAGAAGACTCCACAGGAAAGGTGCGTTTGACCTGAGTGTTGACAAAACAGAGGAGTGTAGTTTGCAGAGGCAAAAGAAATAGAATAGGAGAGGCAAGGCAGCCCCAAAGAGCAAGAAGGCCCAGGAAGATGCCAGGCTCCCGTGAGGGGTTTTCAAAGAGTGACCGTGGTGTGCAGAGCTGAGAGGAGGGGTCGAGGCTGGAAGCAACACAGGACCGGACTGAAGCCTTGAGTACCATGGAAACATGGGCACATTCAGACCCAAAAAGGGAAGAGGCCGGTGCAGGAAAGGGTGCAAGTGAAACACTTGTCAACTCTGACATTCTACCCAAGCGTGCTCCTGCTCACTCTTGAACTTCAGATCCTGGCTCTCTGTTGAAATCAGGGAACTGCCTTGTCTCTTTGGTTACACTTTGAATCTCTAGGACCCAAGGCCACAGTTGGACGAAAATCTTATCTTCCTTAAATACATCTTTTCTAGTGACTGCAAATATTGTTTTCAAATTAAAATTCTTGATGTTTATTTTTAATGTTTGGGACTTAACTCTTCTGAGAATCTAATGATTCATCTTATTCATACTAAGGCAAAGACATAACCTAGCTCTTCAAACTAACAGGGGATTTAATAAAAAGACAATTTTAAAAGGATACCAAGGGGAAAGGCACTCTTTGTTAGTTTTAGACTTGAAGATTGCCGTCTCCTTTTGATTTTTTAGGAAAAAAAATCCAAACCTTTAGAAAAACTTTGACTCCTTTATCTGCCCTGCCTTCTTCCACCCTCCGCAAGGCACAAATTTTCTGACCGCTCTTCTGCACTTCCCACATACAAAACCAAATCAAGGCAAAGCCATCACCGCCAAGTGCAAAGCAAACCGTCATTATTAGTTGTGCCGGCAAAAATCTGGGAAAGTGTTAAGCTACATAAATTCCAAGAAAGAAAGACCAAAATATAACTCTCCAAAGCAGAACTTCACTGTAACCAGATTTGTAAATTTCCTTTTTTTTTCCCCCTGCCTCTTCTGACACAAGCTGGATTTATTTGCACAGTGTCCCAGAGCAGACAGGGACACACATGCGCACACAGGCACATAAACACACAGAGAAGACATGCCTGAAAGCTGTCTGAGGGGCTGTTCCAAACCAGACCCTGTGCGGCGTCCTTGCCCAAGTGCGTCTGACTTCAGGCTGGGGAACATTAAACAAACACAAAACAAGACAAGGCAATGCGCGTGCTGGGCTGGATGACAGAGGCAGCGAGCAAATATTGGGATTGTATTTCACCTATTGCCATGGTTACCAAAACAGGGCAGATACTGGCAAAAAGAGAAAGAAAGAAAACTGGGAAGACAATGTGTCCCAGGAGAATGTCTGAATGTGTGTGAGGACCCGCTCATGCGGGTGGAGCGGGGACAGCCAAGAGAAGAGACCCGATGGCGAGGGACACGTCCATACCCCTGTGTGTGTGAGCAGCGGGCTCTGTCACCGTTCCACACCAGCACAACACAGATCTCCGAAGGCCCATGTACGATCCACACTGCCCCAAAACACACAGCGATGAGATTCAGGAAGTTTAGTTTTGCTTGGTGGCAGGCAAAATGAAGGCAGCTTGTGCCAGGTGCCAAGAGTGTACCCACATTCTGGACGACAAATAAGGATAGCTTAGTGGTCTCACATCAAGATCCCCGAGTCTCAGGAAGAATTATGGAGCATTGAGCCCATTGCTCTGGGCAACCTGATGATTAGTTTCAATTTCCAGTTGATGTAAAAGGGGAAAAAAACTTATTCACCCACTTCTACCCCAGCTACTTTGCCTCGCTAACCAAACTGCAGAAAAATGCTTCAGGGAACACCCCCTTTGGGAAGTTCACTGTCACAGCAGCTGACAGATGGCTTTCCTGTCCACTCTCGACCAGCACAGGGAGAGTGAAGTTCTCTACACTTGAAACCCAGAATCTGGGTTCTAATTCCCTTCTTCTGCTAATTAGCTGTGTGACCTTGGACAAGTTATTCACTTGATCTCTAGGCCTTTGTTTCGCAAAGAAAAGGATTTTGCTAAAATAATCCCCAAGTTCCTTTCCTGCCTGTGAATTGCCGATGAATCACCTTTGGAATTTGGTGATTCATAGGCAATTGATAACCTCTTAAATTCTCACTTTCAAAACAAACATATTAAACGTATAATCCCATGTATTTGGGGTTCTGATCCACACATGGAAGACAAATTGTGTAGGAATTTAGTCCGTTCTACAGAAGGCAAACAAACAGCTGCTAGCTCTGGTTAATGATCTCATAAGCGAATCACTTACATTTTATTTAAAAATAGCACAATATCATTCTAAATTAAACTTTCTGTGGTTTAGATCGGCAAAATGGCAATGGCATATGGAAGGTTATGCTTTCTGCCAACAGAGAAGAGCTGGAGCTTCTGTTTGTTCTTAGAGAAGTGTTGTTGCTTCAGATCTTTAAAAACAACAGCTGAGCTCAAATTCAGCACTTGTCCTGGACACGCAGCAATCAAGGTCCGCCTTCTGTCCAGTGTTTAGTGGATAAGGACTGGAGAATCTAATAGGCACAAGCTAATCGATGGCTGGGCCTGGGCTATTCATTTGAGGCTCAAAGCCTGCTTTCACTCAGAGTGAATCACCACGGGGACACCAGGGACAGCATGAAATAGTAGAAACAGCAAAATCAAAGAAGACTTGGGCTCAGGGCCTGGTTATGTCACTGGATGACACTAGAAAAGTCACCTCTCTGTGTCTATAAGATGAGGATCATAATATTTCCCTGTTGACCCTACTGGGTTGCTATGAGGCTCCAAAGAGACAATGTATATGGAAGTGCTTTGTGATGTGGAAAGTGCTCTACTAACACAAACTCATAGGACGATCATCTCCATTGCTGGCAAAACATTATGGTTTAGGGCCAAGACCAAGGGCCCAGTGCCTGGGTTCTCATCACAGCCCTGCATTTCACCAGTTTGTATCTCCTTCACAAGTTATCCAACCTCTCAGCTTATTCATCTATAAAATGAGATTCAGAACAGTACCTCCCTCATTGGATTGTGGAGGGTTAAGATAATATATTATAAGATGCTTAACACAGCCTCTGCCACAATCACAAGTACTTGACTAACGTCAACAATGACTGTTTTCTACCGTGGTGTTTTAAGAAGGCAAATGGCCTTTAAAAATGAGATCCATCACATAGACTAGTGAGAACACAGATTTTTTGGTTGCTAGTGTCATGGACTTTTACGTAACCCCTACTTATCTGCATATTGGTCAGTGGTTTTTCACAGCTGTGAGGTTAGGAAAATTCTGAAAATAAGTGGTCACCTTGGTTCATCCAATCACTGTGTTTTGGCTCTAGGGACACAAGGCTGCTGGCATCATTCAAAAGTTGATGGGAGCTTCTTTAAGGTCAACAGAACTTCCTGCCTTTCCACAAAGCTTCAGAGAAGCAGACAGCCTACTCATTCACCTTTTTTTTTTTGTTGTTATTCCCGCACTTCAAGGAAGTGAAGCTGGGACGCTTAAAGCAAATAGGCAAATAGCAGAAGTGCATTTCTCAAGAGTGCCAGAGAGATGTTACCTGGAGACTGTCTTTTCATGTGAATAAACTTCCCAGGCACCTCCATCTGGAGCCAGGCTTCTCTGTGATTTATCTGTTGGACAGTGGGTGGCCAAGGGGCACTGGCACTGCAGGCAAACAGTTACCCACCTCGATAATTAGGGAGGGGAAAGACAAACACAAACACACCCAGGTTGACATTCAAAACAAAGTGGAGATTTAACTGTGATTGCTCACTATACCACCCCAGTTCTTGTCTGCCCATCTGCCAGGAGGAAATCAGAGCCAAGAAAAAAAAGTGCTCTTAGTAATCTATCAGTACAGCTGATTTGGGAAAAGCATGATCCTGAGCAGAAGACTGAAGGCCTGAGTTGGGAGCCCAGGTTTATGTGTACATAAATGATGGTGTGATCTCCCTAAATCTTTAGTGGGCTATGGTGTGCTCATTTGTAAAATGAGGAATTTGGGCAAGGTCTTTACTACGAACCCTCTGTCTCAAAAAAAAAAACCCAATTCTCCAATCTTTTTGGTTTCTTTCATTCATTCATTAACACATATATTTATGTCTGCATTCAGTAAACTGTAAACCTAACTGTGGATGAAGTATTGACAGTTAATGACCAAAATATAGCACAGCCAGTACATCACAATGGAAGAAACAGCATATTGATCGTCCTCAATTCCTAGGAGGGCAGTGATATTCTAATTCTCTTTTCTAAGGAACAGGCATATTGCTTCTCTCTCAAGGAAAAGATAGGATAGATTTTTTTATAGATATCTTTCAAAGCAAATTAATGTAGTCAGCCACTAGCATTACTCAGCTTAGCATTTATCTGCTTTTATCCTCTCCTTCTCAGCCCTACCCTTGCTCCCTATGCACTCCATCCTACCCCCATTTTCATGCTAGGGTTTGGTTCCTTCCCATAATTTTAACGCAGCTCAACTCAATCAAATTCAGTTCTCACTCACGAGGCCTTTTTCAGTACATGGAGCTTATATAATGCAAGAATTACCTTCAAGGAGTTCCCAGTCAGTTGAGTGGAAAATATGAAACATCAAGATAAAAATGTGTTTGGAGAAGGATGCAGAAAAGCTGGACCAGTCAGCAAGGCCACAGACCCCTGGTTAGACCCAGGGGGATGTCCCATACTACCAACCACTTGTCATCCTTTCCAAGTTATCTGCAGGTCTGCACTATCCTTGCCATTTTTGTCTCCCTTTTGTATATAAAAATAAATTAACCCCAAAGAATGTGATTTAACTTGCTGGTGACTGATATCTGGAAGCTATAGGATATTATTACCTAAAGGATAAATGTTTTGATGAAAAAGCTTTGTCATTGGAGTCTGAGACATTAGCCTTTGCTAAGTGATGTGTTGTGGGGCCAGTTTTCTAACTACTGGGAGCCTCAATTGTCCCAGCTGTAAAATGGGGATAACACCCATGTCATGGTGCCATCCTGAGGAGGAAATCAGGTGACAGGTGTGGTATATACCTTCTTCTAGCATCAATGCTCCCTAGGCTACACTGACCCTGCCCAAACTCAAGGTGAAATCTGGGCAGAGTGGCCAGAGTCCTCTGTGAAGGACTCCATTTAAGTCAGCTTCAATATGGTAATAGTCAGCTCAGCACTAATGAGACAGGCTTATGTCTCATTAGGCATATGGACAAGTCCCTCCCACTTCTATTTTGGCTTCTAACCCTATTATGGTTTTCTTAAAAAAAAAAAAAAGGAACACTTTTTTCATGGCTGGTTAAAATTGGTATAATTCTCACAAATAGAAGTGAACACAAATCTACATAATTCCAGAATCACTTGAACCCAGCAGAGGCTGGAAATGTGTCCCTGTCCAGCTGGTACTTCCCCTACCCATCCTGTCTCTGTCTTCTCCTTTTTCAGTTTTCTATGCTCACTTCCCTCTTTTCTTCCCTTTCCCCTTTGGATATTCAAAATGTACAACAGGTATCCCATGAATTTCCTTTCCAGCAGGCCCCATTCTCATGGAAGACAGACACTGATCCCAGGAATCTGGGGGGAAGAGCCTGTGGTTTGGGGTGATTAGAAAAATGGAAGGCTCTCACAAATCTGAGTCTGCTCTGACCCCCAAACAGAACCCAAGATGCATGCATTCACTTGTAAATTTATGAAGCCATATGTCTGTTGGCTTAATTCTTCAGAACAACATTCCATAAAACTAAATTATAATCTGCCAGAATTATGATAAAACCAGCTTGGACAGATGTGGCTACAATACATTGAAGTCACTGCTTGATACTAATGTACATTATTAAGTCAACAGAAGATTTAGGATGTCCCAGATTAATGCTCTCTCCCACAGCAGAAACGACAGACTTGGGGCAAGGAAAATGGATATATTCTACTAAGCAATCACTAGTCAGGCAGCTTCTCACAAAACTGTGCCTTTAAAGCAATCCTGTCTTACGCTCTTGTCCACCTACCAGACCTCCCAGTTTCACCAGAGATTCAGGACGATGCCTTTTGTCAGGGGCCAATAGGGAGTGTGAAATGAACACCACTGTCCCCAGCAGAGCCAGCCTGCAGTGTTGCGTGTGGGCGGCACCTCTCTGGTTTCTGGTGTGCTCCGAGAACACACCCCACAGAGTGCATTTATCGCAATAGCCCATGTGTGACCTCTGGAAAAGTCCTTGAAAACAGTGAAACAAGAGTCTTAGCTGAAATCTGGAATCCATTCCAGTCTCACACAGGAAGAAAGTCAGGCATAGAACAACAGAGCCCACAGTTCTGAGAAACCTGGGGAGGCTCTGGCTGACATTAAAATCATAGATTTTTTTTTTCTTTACTACTTTGTATTTCATAAAAGCTTTTCGTCTAAGTAACCCAAAACTGCTAGAAAATACTGTGCAGTTAGTAGATGGCAATTACTGGCTTCTCCAGTGAATAGTGCAAGCAGAATAAGAATAGAGATGCTGAGTAATGTATTAAAAGCCACTTACTTAACACTTCTGCAAGCTACTAAGTAAATGCTATTCTTCCAAAATATAAGTGGCCAACACTACCATTTTCCCCTTTGGGTAAACCTATTGGCAATAACGGGATTAGGTGTGGAAGCTTGGGGCAGACAGAATAGCTGTGTTCCCTCAGCCCCAACTCCATTATAGAGTTCATTTGCCTGGAAATATTTATTCACTTAGAACATGAATCAGCAGAGTAGTGTGCTTGCTCAGTAAATTTAACTCAGCAAACATTTGTGGGGTAACGCTATTTTTATACGTGCAGACCAATTACCTTTTGTCGCTAGCTGATATTATTTGCTATTAATTTGCCATACCATCTGTTTTTATTTCATACATATAAGTAATTATAAGCCTGTACTCCCTTTGGAAAACTTTTTCCTTCTTTGCCAGCAAGAAGAGGGGCAGGACACTCTGAGTCAAGTGGTAGCATAAAACCCAGTGAAAATCAATTGGCAGGGAAATTTGGTTTGGAATCGTGCTTTAGAATCCACCTCAAGTGTGTCTGGGAGGTCCCTCAGAGAGGATACAGATCCTGAACCAAACAAGGAGATTCAGAAATAATCCACCTGGGGCATCGCATCTGATGCTCAGACCAGAACACTTATTCCTACACATGAATAACTTAATTTTGTTTTTTTCTTAAGTACCTTCACAGTTCATTTTTTATTTTCCTTAAAAAAAAAAAGTAAATGGCATTACCCTGGTCTCCAAAACAGATGCCAGTTTGAACTATACTCTGCCAGCAAGTATTTGGTTTGGCACCGCAGGGCTTGAGTTGAAAAATATTTGCCGATTCCAAAAAGATTTAACAAGCTTTGCTGAAGATGCCGGTGCCATCTGGCACATCACAGGGGCTGTGGCACAGCAAAGAGAACTCTCTGACCACAGACTGTATTTGCCAGAGGTAGCCAACACTGGGAGTTCAGTCGCTTCCCTGGGTCAAGAAGCTGCAAGTTAAATGAGTGAAGTTTCCAAAAGAAAGTGACCAAAGCCGTTAAAAAAAAAAAAAAAAAGAAAAGAAAAAAAAAAAAAACCATGCTGCCACTGAAAATGAACTCCCTGGGTTTTGACGGCTAATGTTCAGAACTGTCAAACACACCCTCATACCAGCCACCGAACACAGTCCCTAACGCGGTCAGTCAGCGCACCAAGTAAGTCGCCAACGTCTAGCAAAAGCCATCCTTCAGGAGCAGATAGTAAGACCTTCGCTGCGGTGTCTTTTGTTGTCATCTGACGCCTGCCTAATTGTGGTGTTGGAGTTTAACTACACGCACGTTGAATGACACACTTCAAGAAACTTCACTAAATGGAACCGGCGAACTTACAATGCTTTATGTTGCAAAGTCGGACATGCATTTCTTTCCCTTAATTTTTAGCAGAACATAAATGCATGAATCTATCACTGTGATTGGAAGGACTGACCTTACTGCCCATAAGCCTCAAATGTTAACAGTCCCTGAAGGCTTGGCACCTGAAATCACGTGTTTTGGTTGTCCTGAGAGAAACCGAGGATCCTTTCCAATCAATGACACGTCTGACAACTAGGGCACGCAAAATTTTTTCCATAATAGTGCCTGTTTAATTACATATATGTTTTCAAGAATATGGGGACAGGAAGAATGGCATTGAAACCATGACCCCCTTGAAAAAGAGAAACTCTGGATTATTTTTAATTTCAGGTTATGGGCAAAAATACACATTCCTGGGAGTATCCCACCAACCCCTGTGGATCGCCCCAAACTTCTGCATGTCCCTTTCACTAAGGCCATGAGTTGATCCGGCACTTGTAACGTGACCGTCTACCGCAAGGTTCGGTAACAAATATCCTCAAAGAAAGAGCCAGGCTCTGCACTGCCTTTCCACAGAAAAACCTATTCGCCAAAACAAAGCCGAGCCCTCTACCTGACTTGACCCAAATGTGGAAGTCAGGGTAGAAATCAAAAGGAAAAGTCAGGAAATAACAAAAAGGTGATTCTAAGTGTCATTTACCATTTTGGCTTCCGAATGCATTGGCTGGACTTGAGGAGAAGCGCAGGGATTGCTGAGAGTTGGACCTTGCATTCCCAGGAGGTTGGAGTTGACTGACATTTGTCTCTCCATCTAAAAGAGAGGAAAGCAACGGAGTCAGAAGTCTGGGAAAGGCAGCCTAGGTCCTAGACAAAGCTGCACTTCTCTTTCAAGTGAGTCGTTTAGAATAACTTTGAATAACTGTGGAGAAAGCCTCAGGTTTGTTGAAGGGTAAGCCTTGAACCCAACCACATCAAAGCATCACCCAGAGCTACGCCTTCTATAGAAGCTGCCCTGAGCCAAAACTACACTGTCGTGCAGGTCATTTCCAAACAAAAGTATGGAACATTTCTCCTTTTGCAAAACACTCCGACCACCATGAATTATGCCAATTTTTATAGCTATAAAGAATAACATACGCATAGAAAAATGTTGGAAGTACAGATAACATACCAAATGGTTATCTCAGGTTATCTGTGGCATTTTTCCCCCCTCCCTAAATTTCATACAGAGACAGGGCTTATTTTAGCAATAAGCAAAAATAAAATTAATTTTACAAGTATCGTTGGTGGGTCAGTCTGTCATCCTTACTCATGAACACACCTGAAACGATCCAACCCAGGTATCTGATCCCCGGGCCTCTGGCACGTGTCTTCCTGCTTGTTCACCTAGCCATGAGTCTATACACTGTGGCAGTTTCAGGCCTCACAGGGGGACTAGGCCTTTCGGTAGGTGACAAATTCGGTAGGAATTCTGTATGACATGATCAACTGACCCCACATTGTCCTGCTGACCCGCCACTGTGTCTAGAGTTCAATCGTTCAAAACTCTGCATCGAGTTCTGGCTTTTTTGTCTCCAGAGTGTCCCCGTTTAAAAGGAAATACAGCAAAATCTCCTTTTCAGTCCTGGAAGAATGTGTTTGATGAGTATTTTCTGTTTAGTAGAAAATTAGCACTTTTCAAAGAACCAAAATAAAGCAAATGTACCAGGTGGGGCACAAGTAGGTTTACCATTGGGAGTACGCAAAACTCTGAGGTTATTCTTATATTATTATTTATTTATTATTGGATTATTTTCCATGCAAACAAGTATAAGCCTACTTTTGCCCTGCCCTCTATTTTATACTGAAATCACACAGAAGATAACGAGCCGTTTCTAGGGGTATTCAATGCAAGAGATTTTCCCATTTGTCAAAAGATGGAAATGAACACAATGGTCAGAAATCTTAGGGAACCAGGTTTCTGCTCAAAGTCAGTCTCAGTAGTCTCGGAAAATACGGAGTCCTTTCTCACTGCGGGGAAGCTCGCAAAGCAGAGCTGAGAGTGACAGTCGAGCTAAATGACCCTTTAATGTCTTTTCCATTGTTGAGAGTCTACAACTGCAATTCCTGCTGTGCCCACCCCAGGGGCAGGGCGTGATTATGATGCTGAATTCGTTTATCTGTCATCTACTGTATGTCACACTGTTTCAAAAGGAACTATTTAAAGAATTTTCTGTTCGTCCTTAGAGGATTTCTGCAAAACGTTTTGAGGCTTTACCAATTCAGTAAAATAAAATACACCCCGTATTCCCTCAAATCTCCAGGCAGCATAGGGACTTTAATTTTTTTAATTCTTTTTGAAAATCATGAGAAGATAGTGTCATTAACTACGTCTGTGTACTCTAATTCTTAAGTCATGAAGAAGATTGCTCTGAAAAACGCCTATTTCTGGTAACTCCCACTTCCAGAGACTGGGGGATAGGACCGCTGGTGTAGCATTTGACCCGTTTTTTTCCGACTGGTGACCTTCTCCTGGAGGGAAATCAAGTCCACGTGAGCATTTGCTCCCAGTTTCCGAAGGAAGAGTATCCTCGGTTCAGAAGCACTGATGGCTGTCGGGAGGGTCCCAGGCTACCAGCCTTCATGCACGACAAAGCCTGAGAGGGGCCCGCTTGCAGCCTCTGGAGCGGCAGTCGGTCGTGCTTCCCACTTTTCGGAAAAATTTCAGTTTATGACTATTTCTACCCCATGACTCACAAATTAAACAGAATATTGAAAACAGGCTGACTTCTCTATCTAAAAAAATTGCACATTTCCCTCTAAATAATTATCGGGGGTCAGCAAGAGCCTCTTCAAAACAACTGTTTGGTGCTTCATACTAACAGGGCTCTGCACCGTGAGTGTGGCTTTGATGAGCTGACTAGAATAAAGGGCCAGAAGATGGGGGTGGCTTGGCTGAACACAAAGCAACATTTAGCACTGTCAGTGAAACTTCCAGGTAAAGGAGTTCACTTTTTTTTTCTTGAGCTTCTTTTCTCTGGAAACTGGAGAACAGGAGCTGAAATGTCTGTACTTGACTGGGCTTTTGTTATAATAAACGGATGCTCATATTCCCAAATTACTTAAGCATTTGACTTTCAAGATAGAGTATCACAACCCAGGGAACTCTGTGAAGGCGAGGCCTGCCTTGTTCTTCAACACGTCCCAGCATCTAGCATAGTGGCTGGCCCACACAAGGTACTCAGCAAGACTTTGTGGTATGAAGGAATGAATCAACAAATCCATCATTTTGTGTCAGACCGAAGGCTTCGTGAGTGTGTGGTGTAACAACATGCTACAACTCAGTTAAGAATTTCATCTTCCCCTGAAGACATAGACTTTCTTTCACGCCCAGGGAATCGTGGTCCTGGGGCAGGAACTCTAGAAGACGACCATGCTTGAAATGCCAAAGTGACAGCGTAGGAGCTGGTGACTTCATAATAAGGAAGAAAAGGCCCAGAATGCTAGGGGCTGAAACTTTTAGAACATGCTTTTTGGAGATTTTATATTAATTTTCATTAGTTAACATCGGTGTCACTCTGGACCTCAGTTTCTCAACCTCGGCACTATGGACAATTTGGGCAAAATAATTCTTTGTTGCGGGGCTCATCCTGTGCACCGCAGAATGTTTAACAGCGTCCCTCTCTTGGACTCACTAGATGCCAGCTGCACTCCCCTAGTCGTGAAAACCAACAGAGTCCCAGGTACTGTCCCAAATCGTCCTGGGTTGACAATCACTGCTCTGGACTGACACTGCGGATGCAGCAACAGAACATGTTACTGACCTGGGGTTGGGCATTCCTGTGCGGGAAGCATCCCTGACTTTTTGTCTGCGTGGCTCTGAACCCTGCGCCTGATCCCTTGTTTCGATTCTGAAGCATCAACAGGAGGCCAAGTTGTACGATGAAGTGATGCAGTGCAACAAAGAGGGCCAGGAAACATGTGCCGGTCCCCTTTCTCTGGGCCAAATGTCCCACATTTGTCCCGGGGATTAGTACACAGTTGAGTCAAGTGGAAAGAAAGGTTACTGCAGTGACATTTCTCTGAACAATGCACCAGCTTCCCGAGAGGAGACTAGTTTGGGACAGGAGAAATTCAGGGCTGAAATGGAGCCAGCTGGTGGTAGAAGGGTTCCTGCAATTTATTGGGTTGACTAAAACCTGGGGTAATGATATTGATGGCAATCATAATGATGGCTTTTCTTTCCCTGAGAGATGTTTACGTTGAGCAGCACAGGTGAGGTCAGTCAGCTCATCTGGCCTGATTGTGCCAAGACTGTTTCTAGCCTGAACTGCCCGATATTTACAGCGGGCTGGGCCATTTCCCTGAACTAGGGCCGCCAAGCCCCTCTCCGCTCCCCTGCCTCCATTAGATAGAGGAGCAGACTGCTCAGCCTGCCAAAACCTGAGCTGCTCAGTGAGTTCGGATGTGGGCTCCAGTCACGACTCTGCGCTCACGAGCTGTGTGGCATCACATAACCCCTTCAACTTCTTACTCTTCAGCTTTACATCTGTTAAATGAGTATGTCAATAATTACAGCTTTCATATTCCCACAGGTTCACTGTGATAGCAAAATGAAATAACAAAGGTAGACAGTTCTTTAGAATGCCAAATGCTCTGCAAGGCACTGTCACTATTGTCATGGGAGGGTTTGGATAGAACTGTCATGCCGCCTCTGGGTTTTTTTAATAACACCAGCCACCAAATGTCCACCAATACACAGTGCCAGGAAGGATGAAGAAGAAGCACAGGCCAGGGATCCCATGGAAGGAGAGCACCGTGTGCTCTGGAATGATCTGTATCTCCCATCTATGCCCATCCGTTGTTTTCAGAGAGAGGCAGGATAACATAATGATGAGAGGGTAGATTCGGGAGTCAGTCTACCTGGATTTCAAAACTGACTCCATCACCTACTGGCTCTGTGACCTTAGTCAAGTTACTCAGTTTCCTCATCTGTAAAATGGGGGTAAGAACCGTGCATACCTCATAGGATTGTTGTGACAAAGGAGGGAATGTATGTATCGGATAGAGGCAGAGAGAGTAAGCTCTGGAGAGAATGCCAGGCAGAATGCCTGGGTTCAAATCTCAGCGGCTCTGCTGCTCAGACAAGCAAGTTCCTTGCCTTGCTTTGCTCATTCAAACGGGGGTAGTATTAGTACCTACCTCCGAGGATTGTTTCATGTGTTGATAAAGTGCCTAGAAACTGACTAACACGTGAGAGGTACTGGACAAATGCTGTTTGAATAATTCACAGAACAAATGTGCATGAATACGTGCTAAAGTTACATGTGCTGTCATTCTTACTTTTACTGTTATTACTCTGAGCCCCGGCTGGCCCACTCACTGTCAGTTTAAGGACACTCTGCAAATAGCCCAGTGTAGGCTTTGCAGTAGTCGTACAACTGTGTCCCTGAATGAATTCCATTCCCTGGGTGTGGCAAGATCACTTGTCACCAGCAGGAAGATGAGCCCATGCCTCACTAGTGAAGCGCTGAAGGACAGGAAAAGCCAGCAAGATGCCTAGGGAAGACAACTAGGCACTCAAAGCCACTTGGCACCCAGCTCAACTCCATCCAGAAGGAGTCGGCTGAAAGCTCAGCCTTTCCTTTCCTTTTCTTTCCTTTTTCAAAGGGGGCAAGACTCGGAGGAAGTGAGAAGCACTTACTGGCATCAGGACGGCGGAAGATCCCGGCATCGTCGGGTTAGGCAGGGTCCCTGGCATGGAGGCTGGCATGGGCTGTCTCTGTCTGTTGTGGATGTGTAGCAGAGAAGATAGAGAGCCTGGGACAGGCCTGGGGACAAAGAGGGAAAAAGCAAATGTTATTCCTGAGACTCTGGGCAGGGGTTTCACTGCCTGTTTCCCCGTGACCAGACCAGCCGGGACGACACCACTGTGCGGGCACAGCAGATCAGATCCTCAGATGGGAGCCACGTAATTGAGGATATTGGGGAAATAATAACAAATAAAACAAAAGTCTGGCTTCCTTTGCTGCTTCCTAGTTAATACATCAAATTCCACTTCATTTCCTGACCTCTGTTACCTAACTGTTGTTCAGTAGACAACAAGCTGACAAATCTAAAACCCCGAATCTTAGCACAGAGACATGGTAGTGCAATCCTGTGCGACTGGGAAGTCTCTGCCCTCTGGAGGACCTGAGAGCCTGAGACGTGTGTACGTGTGTTTTACCCACACCCTCCAACACCTCTGCCTGGAAGCCTGCCTGGCTTTGCTCTGGATACATTTTCACTCTCTGGATTTGCAGACCCAGCTTCATTCATGAGCTCCCAATAAAAATCTATTTTGACTTTTTCACTGTTTTCTACTGTGAACAGAAAGAAAAACATAGACAAACAAAAATGAAAGCCGGGACGCAAATGAAGGCAGCTAGGTTATGCGTACGGTTCTGTAGCTGGCCTTTCCCCAGCCGAGGCCAGAGCCCTGCCCCCAATTTCCAATCCCTCACTTTGTAATAACTCGAGGTGTTAGGCTGTTTGACAGAAACCGATTTTGGCCTGACCTGCAGGACATGGGTGAGCACGTGTTCCTCGGGGGAGTACTTAGTTAGAGTTTTTGCTTCAATTTGCCAGAAAATTTTTTTAAGGGCCTTAAATTGATTTAATGAGCCAGGGAATATGGGGCTGAGGGAAAAGGGGAATTATTTGTGTTTATTAAAAAATGGCAAACAAGTGACCTCCTTGGCTAAATTCTCAATCTCCTGATGCTTTTGCTCGGGGGAGCTGTGTAAATGTCAAACCACTCAGTTAAAGACCTAACAACAAACAAGTAAACAAACACGCCTCAGGACCTCTGAATTGGTATGTTAAGTCATCTTCTCCTGAGCACCATGATAGAAACTATTGCTAAAAAACTTAATGCATTTTCTTTAAAAAAAAAAAAAGAAAATTCCTTCTGTTGAGTTGCACACAGAGACGGTCTGTGCAGGCTGACGCCTCCCTGGGCTTTGGGGAGAGCCCCGTCCAGAGCCTCATCTGAGCAGCAGGAGACGCCTCTTCTTCAGAGCTCCTTGGCCTCCCACGGGTGACTCATGCACAAGTGGGAGACTGAAATGGGGGAGGAGGCCAACACTCTCTTTCTCCGCAGGGCTGTTACAGTCCAAAGAAGATGAAGTTTGCTCCCTTTTTGCCTGACAGCTCCTTCGGAAATATAGCTAGTTAACCAGAGCCACACATATCATTAAAAGAAGATTAGTTATAAATTAGTCAATACTTATATGTTTAGGAAGTTGTATACATGAAAGTATAAGAGAATATAAAGCCTTTCCACAGTCTGTGTAGAGAGACACAAATCACACCCAGTTGTTAAGATAGAATGTGTGTGTGAGTGGTTACAGAGACAGGCCGATGAGATGAGTGTCCTCAGAAAAGCAAACGAAGTACTCGGCTATTTCTTGACATGGGCCTGGGGGCCTCTGGAGTATGGATTAGCAGTAAGGACTAGAAGGACCTTTGAAAGCCCTTCGGCTTTTACAGTTCTAGGAGGCTCCTTCTTTCAAGTGCTCCAGAATTCTGTAGCAGGTTGTAACTTCACTGAGTCTTAAAGTCTCACCTGTCTCGGGCAAATACCTCGAGTCACATAGGGGTACCACATGGCTCAGTCAACAGTATTTGTATTATGTTCTCCAGTCTTAATGTTTTGTTTGAGATGGTCACTGAAAATAAAGTGGCTGTATATAAACTATATCATGCTTAATAATTTTCAGTTCCTCTAAAGATAATATTAATAATCTGAACTCCACAGTTTCACAATGGGAAACATTCACTGAGGGTATCCCTAACACATCATTCATCCATCCATTCACCCTTTCACTTATAGATCTATATATATCCGTCCAGATAATTTAGATCTGTATACAACTATGTATACATCTATGCACAGATACATAATACATATAGATACATACATCTTACATATATTACATACATATATACAGCCTTCTGTTCTCCTAGACAGCATGAGGAATAATACTTTCATTATAGACAGTGAGGGACAAGCAAAAACTGTTATAGGAAAGAGAACTAAATTTTTTTATGATGTTGATTGGCAATATCATCCTCATGAACAAAGGACAACATATCATCATTTACATTTTTTCTAACATGACATATTAATAAAAATCTGGTTATAAGTTTTTAACAATGGGTTCTTTTTTCACAAGAAATCAATTAAACAACCTAATGGTGATGCGAATGGAGATGCTAAAGTAATTAAATTTAAAACGAGTTTTCATTCTTCCCAAGACTATGGGAAACTCCCAGTGGTATAGAATAATTGGGGAATGGCATGTTTCATTTAATTCAACATTCTTATTAGGTCAGTCATTTCCACATGTGCATAAATCTACTAGATTTTAAAATATCAAGTATTCCTCCATTAATTAAGAAAGGCTTTCAAGGTACTGGGTTCCCTTGGGATTATAATAATAATTACCTAATCATGCCAATCAGACCAATTAGCAATGTATACTTGAAGGGGAAATGGTTATTTAAGAACCCTGGATATTTGGATTCTAAACAATTTTGAATTATTGTTTTTCACAGATTCTGTAAATAATTCCCCAACCCCACCTACAAAACTGATGGCGTTTTCTAGGCTTCTTGCTTGGGCTTTTAAAACTACAAAAACTGAAAGGAAAAATATCTGTGCCCATCCATCACTGGGTATACAAAGGACGAGACCGAAGTAATGATGTAGCCGGGCCCAGAACATCATCCTTGGTCCAGAACAGTCAGGTCACTGAAGCCTAGAGCTGTATGGGAATAATTGTATTAATTAATTCCCTTTGTGTATATAAAAATAATTATTATTTAATACCTTGTACTTGCATAACACTCTTTATATTGCACTTAAAAACTGCTTCATAGTTTTCAAAATATTTTTGCCCTCATGTGACTTGAAACAATGCAGCGTGGTAGGTATAGGGCCCACGCCTCTCATTTTACTCAGGAGTAAGCTGAGTTCAGAAACATTTAAATTGGCCCCAGGTCAGATGGGTCATGAAAAGAAGCAGGACTTTTACCCAACTTGCAAAAGAGAGTTTCCCCCATCACACCTTGTTGAGTCCCATAACTAAGTTATTATTGATTATTTTTATACTAAAATAAATCCACAGTCCATTTGCTTTGATATGCACACTGCTCTGGCCTTTCTAATGAAGTAGTAAAATTCTGCAATCCTGCTAACATGAGAAGTCACTCATCCGTGTGAAATTATGTTTTCTTCCTTTAAAAAGAAAAAAAAGTACGTCCCAAACAACACATCAGTTAGACTCCGAAAGTAAGAGGGCAAATCGCAGTGAAGTGGTGAAGACAAAGCCTGGACAGTCCTCCAGTGCAGGCTTGTTGCCGTGAGCTAATAATTCCAGACTTGGAGCAAGCTGAGCCTCCTTTTTAATAACCATATGTCTCTAGGTAAAGTATTTCTACTAAAAATTATTGAGGCATGGCACAAGGTAAGATGTGTGAGCTCACATTGGAGTGTTCCCTCACTAAACTGCGTCCTGCAGCACGAAGCGTTTTCCAACGTGACAGATTATTCCTCTTTATACACTTGTATAAACATACTGCTTACGGCTGAAATCTATGTAAGCTTTTCTTTCAATTAAAATGTCAAGGATGACAGACTGTGTTTTCACTGTCCTTATTAACAGAATGCTAGGTACCACAGCAAGCGATTTCATGGCCTCGTTCCCCCACCCCCACCCCCAACTCCAAAGGATGTTTTCCAGTCTGGGGGTGTCTGGAAAGCAAGGGCTGTGTCTGCTGGTCTTCCTTGCCCTTGGACAAGCCCAGCTATCTTTAAGGAGCTAAGGGCAAGAGCTTTTGTTTGGAAGGTCGCAGGAGGGTCAGAGCAAACTGCTCCCTCTTCCCAGGTCTTCACAAGATCCATGGCAGCCATTAAACTCAGGACAGACAGATCTGCCAGGTGTGTGGACAGGCAAAGGGAAGAAGCAAGCAACGAAACAATTAGGTCAGAAAATGAGATCAATGTTAGCATTTAAATCAGGCAATGGACATCTAAGAAACCTTGAGCAGATTTAAAAACAAAAAACAAAAAAACAAAAGGACCTGCACGGGTAGGGGTGGGAGTGAGGAGCAGCGTAAGAAAAGCTTCAAAGCAGTAAAATGGAAAGAAGCGTGAGCAGGAGGGCCAGGTGCCTTTGCTTTTAGAGTTTCTGAAGCCAGGGAAGAAACTTCTTCCACTTTGGGGCAACCCATTTCCTCGCCTCTTTAATGAATGCTTCACACTACAGGCCACCTGGAAATCTCTTGAAACTCTAAAATTCAGATTCTAGGCCTTGAAATGAGAATGAGATGTTCTTAATCTAGCGAGACTCGCTGTTCCGCTACAGTAAAGGTTTCCTTCACTGCTCAATGGCACATCCGCAGCGGTTAACCCCCACCCCAACCAGCCCCACACCTGGCTCACAGTAGGTGGTCGGCATCCATATTCAACAAAATTGAGCCTGTGCAGCACTTCCTTCTTAGTGTCAAGATGACATTTGAAATGTGAATAAGTCCCAAATAGCAGGTGTCCCTTACGGGCACAGAAGTTGGGGAAAAAGGACCAAGTACGTCCCATGGGGCCCACAATTCATTCTCATTTAAATACAACATAACTTCACACACAGATTAGAGAAAGCTTGTTGCCCCTCCCCCCTCCGCACCATCCCCCCCCCCCCCCCCGCATTATCTTTGTATTTGCTAGTGAAAAAAAACACGTGCTTCCTTTACACCTTCTTACCTGAAGTGCTGTGGCCTAACCTGGGAGACTAGTTTCTGTGTGGGATGGAGAGACTAGAGAGTCAGAGAGGAAATACACACTCTTAAATCTTTATATACATATATAGAAGGCAGTTTGTAATGAGAAATGCTTATTTACTCGTTCTTCTCCTAAGTGGAATTTAAAACTTCCTATTTTTGTCGAGAAAGCAAATTGTCAGGATAATCAAGTAGAATGTGAAATGGAAAGACAATAGAGCTAATTATTTCCAACGGTCATAATTACATTGCAAAATGGGGTATCAAAGAATATGGGCTCAAGAAATAGTCTGCCAAGGTGGAATCTCAGCTCTGCCACTTACTAGCTGTGTGACCTTGGGTCAGTTACTTGGCTTCTCTGTGCCTTAGTTTTAATTATAAAATGAGATGATGGAGCTATTTGCCTCATGGCATTATGAGTGGCTACATATTAAATATATTGACTATGCTCAATAAAATTAGCTGTTTTTCTTACTGTTATTATTTTGAAACACAGATCAAAGAGCAGATTAATCACTGAACTTCACCAAGAAAATGGCTTAAGGCCGGAACCCTACAGAACACAAATTCCTAGCTTTAACTAAAGAGCTACAATCTAACAAATACAGTGTCCCGCACAAATAACGCCCCTATTTTATTACAAAAATCTTTTATTACATAATCATATGCCTGCCGTTCTGTAACATAACAATATCACACTCACACACACCACATGACATTTTAGGTGAAATGTTCAAATTAAAACTATAAATTATTATACCCATATTATTTACCCTACCAACCAACTCAAGCAGGAGTTACTTCTCCCAGACCCTGTATAAAAATGCCTCAAACTCCTTGCATATATGATATTTCTTTTAAAAACCATTAGCTTTTGCTTCCACAGAGGCAAATGGATTCTTCTCATCCACAGTTTTACAGAAATGATTTTACATTATTTCTCAGAGAGGATCCTTATAAATATTTCCTCAAAAAGGAACCAAACTAGTTCCCCAGAGATCAGTTCGGAGGATCTTGTTTTTCCCGAAAACAATAACAAAATTCCAACAGAAGCACTAATCAGGAAAACAAGGAGGCTATCTGGTCCACATTTTAAAACACATCACATCATCTTTTTCTCAATGAGCTCATAGCTCTGCACTGCTTCACTGCCAAATCCCTGAAGTTGGACAGCAAATACAATATTTTCCCTTTTTAACAAATGAGAAATTTAAGACAAAGAAGTAGAAATATTTAGCCTGAGAAACAGCACCAGAATCTCAGCAGAATCCAATAAAATGTATATTTTCCCTTTCAAAGCTTTCTTCCACTCAAAGGAAGACCTCTGCTAAAGACCCGAAGTCTTCCTGCAAGAACTGTCCCTGCCCCCTTTTCCCTGGTGATGCAGACATTCAGGTGAGCTGAAAGAGCCATATCCTAACCGCTGACTCCTTCCCTAGGCCCCCTCCTGTCCAACAAACTAGTAAAACAGCAAATTTGCTGTTTGCCCTTGGAACAGCGAAGGCTCCAGCTCATGAAAGATACCAGTAAACACATCTCCCTGTGATAGAACTCGACATTATTGCTCCAAGGTCTTGCACCCTCTGGCTCCTCACTGTCCCTCTCCCTGCCCCCCAGAGCTCCCCTCCCACTCATGGTCCTGGGCTCTGTACCTGTGCCTCAGTACTTCTCCCAACCTCATGGAAGTGCCAGCTCCCTTCCAGCAGAGCCCTGAACGTAAGTAATCCTCACCACCTGCTCCGGGAGACCACAATAGGTTAGGGCCTTCTTTGGAGTGAGCTCAGTGCACCCTGTATTTTTCTCCAGGAACATTTATCATCATTTATCCAATCAAGAAATCAATAAAAAATCAATGAAGTACCAAATATGGGTACCAATTAGGCCATGTACCTTCTCATTTTGGAGTGGAAAACTGGTCTGGCAACTCAGGCCACTTGCATACAAATTAATTTACAAATATCCGACTGGTGACACTATGATGATAAACAAAATAGATGTGTTTCGTGGTCTCTTGGAGTTTACCAACTCAGCTTCCTAATTATAATTACTCAGTGCTTTTTGGTGATTTTTAAAAAATGTCTCTGCTCCCAACTAGACAATAAACTTTACAAGCCAGAAATGGTATTTAACTTGTTTGCCAATATAGATATTTCTAAAACTTAAGAAAGAGCATAATACATAGGTGTTTAATGAATATTTCTTGAATTAATAAAAACACAGATGTCAAGGACCTCTTCAACTAGCAATGGACATTGCACAGCGATTACTAAATTATCTTTGCTAACTAATGAGAAGAACTTAATTGATTTACAAGTCATAAGTGAAACTCCAATTTACCTTAACAGTGTGCCATAAACCATTTCTGCCCTTGAAAAGCATAAAGGGCTACCCCCAAAGTAACCCGTACTTTTTAATCAGTGCCCTGTAGATTAAACTCAAGCTTACTTGATAAGTTCTAGAGCCATGTGCTTTTGCACCAATGAAATTAATTTCCATTTGAAATTAGGTTTTGGGCATTTCATAAGAAAAGGCCAAGCAAGAATAATTCAAGAACGCTCATCTGTCTCCAATCTATGTAATGTTTTAAGAATTGGACGCTTGCCCTGCAATAAGGTTGCACTTTATCATGTTCAGAGCTCTGGGCTTGGAGGTACCAGTGGCACCCACAGCGCGGTCAACTAAACGTCTCGTTCCCGCTTTGCACCGACTTCTCAACATGGATGAGAACACCTTTGGAACCATTATCACCAGTGGTGTCAGAGATTTAATTTACCACCCAAGATAAAACTGGGCCTCTTTTTAAATCGATTTTGTACGACTGATGCCTTTAGTGTGTAGCTGTAGTGGCTGATATCTTGGGCATGGAACTTCTTTTTATTGACATGAAAGCCGGGCTGCAGGGAGACAACGGCAGCGCTCAACCGTCACACAGCCAACAGAGCCGCGCCCGCTGCAGCCTTCACTGGGTTTGCAGCAGACACTGCCCCTAGACAGGCAGAGGAGCTGCCACGCCTGTTTCCAACAGAGAGAGCAGCGAGAGGAGGGGAGACGTGAATTTACGGCCGCTCCGTTACGACTGTTTCATCAGTCTCGTTTTTTCACCTCTAATGACTGACTTCTGCACCAGGAGTCCGAATTTGCCCCGCGCTGAGCCGGATTCATTTAAGTTAGCCAAAAACACGGCTCGTTCCTGCTGTGTACTGCCGTTGGGAGAAAAATCTGTTTTCAAAATCTGGTATCTTTCCTTGTAAAGAGCTAAAGGTTCTTTATGAAGACTCTTTATACAAGACCCTAAATGCTCAAAGAGTTTGGCTTCAGCCTGGGTCAGACTTAAAGACGTGAAGAGATGGCTTTTCAATTAGCCAATAACTTCTCAGTTACATCAATTATTCATAAAGTTGCCCTTAGAAAAGGAAAGTAAATGCAGATCAAAAGGCATACAATAAAAGATAATTTTGAATCCAGGCTCAAATAAATGATTTACATCTGGCTACATGTGGATAAAAAAAATTCTTTACAGAGACATATCTCTAAGTAAAATCTCTTCCTGTTTGTGAGTTGTTAATAAGCTTCCTCCTTGCTTCCTAAGGACAAATAAGTAGCCCTCTGATTATGAGCCTTGTCATTAACATGTGATTGCTGCTTGCATTCATTCACCATAGATGAATAATTCATGGAAACATTCACTAACACACTGGCCTGGATGTTCTGCAGAGGCTGAGAGCTCTCTGAGGGGCAGACACAGCCCCCCTAACTTTAAGTCAGCAATTCCACTTTGGTTTCTCCTGGACTTGGAGCTTGTCAGTTATCGAATTTTAACGAGTAATTTGTGGTGGAATCCACACCCAACACAATCTCCAAATGCCCTTGTTCCAAATACACAGCTTGATTTTGCAGCGCTGACTGCAAAAGACTTCAGTGCAAACAGCAGAGGGGTAGGAGAGGGGGCAGTTGCTTCTCACATATAAACAATGATTCTTTTAATTAGCATGAAATAAAGGTTTCACTCTCTGGTGCTCTAGAGTTAGTCATTTGTTATTAAACAGAGTAACATCTCTGAGGAGAGGTGGTTCAGGTCCCTGAATAAGCAGTTCTGTCTTTTAAGGAAGGTGCCATCAGCTCCATTAGGACTGGGTCGGCATTCTGAGAATAACAGAAGTCCAAATCGGTGAGCTGCCAGGAAAAACATTTTCACTGCTGAGCAGTAAATGCCACCTGACCCTACCTGCTAAAGAGCTAAGATAACATTCCCTAAGTGCCTATGTTGAGCGCTCTGGACGGTCTGTCTGTGGTGCCTGGGCTGGTTCATCTCATGTGTCGAGTTGTCCAGGCTCATGTGTCGAGTTGTCCAGGCCACCGATGCCCAGATTGGCCAGGCAACCTTCACTCATTCTGTGCCTTTTGCAAGGCCCCCCACCAGATCAGCCTCACTAACGCCTTTATCTAACCTCTTCTTGAATCTCCAGGCAGGCTCCCTTAGGCAGTTTTCAAATACCTCTCCTGGGAGACCAAATTTATGGCTCTCTCTCCCCAGCCACTCACCAGTGTTATTTCAGCTCTTTAGGAGATAGCATTAGAAATGATTAGCTCCACAAATATACTGGCAGAAGAGGGATGTGTCAGTGTGAGAAAGGAGTGGCTTAGTGCAGCTGGGACGACATGGATAGACCATGCAACCTTAGGTTGCTAAAAGCTCAATTTCTCAAGTTTTGTTCTTAATGATAAGGAAACAGAAGAAATGCTGAGAGGGTAATTCGCACTCCACGGGGACACAGACAAGGCTTGGCAGACTCCTCACTCGGTTGCAACCTAACAGAGAGCTGCGATCCACAGCTGTAATCAAACCGCCAAAAACCATACGATGGGGTGTGAGATCCCAAAGAAACCCTTGTCCGGCAAGGGCTGAAGGGCGAGGGCTGAACATCATGGGGCTGGGCGGCGGAGTGTACGGAAAACCTAAGAAGGTTCCAAAGACGTGCAGAAAATACTCCAAGGCCACAAGGGAAGACCTGAGAAGAAAAGTAAAAGGGACAAGAAGACTGGGAGGGAGACGGTGAGAGTGATCTTCAAGTTTCTAAATTACTATATTCAGAGAATGGTGACCAGTTACTTTCAAGCACAACCGAAGCAGAATAACAACAATACCAAAACAGCAGTACGTGGGATTGCACAGTTAGAAGAATACCTCCCAGGAACGAACAGTGTAAAACAATTAAATGGCTTACTGAGGTTTTGGAATTTCCTCTTCTTCGCCTCTTAAAAAATAGATCTGTCCCTGTCTGGCGTGGTTTCCAAGGAGAAGGAGGAGAAACTGGCAGACCTCTCTGAGCCCTAAATTAGGTCTATTATTTTCACTTATTCCCATCACAGTGGCTGACGGAAATGGTGGGGATAATGCTGGCTGCCATCATTAGCCAGCAAATGGGATACAGCAGCCTCGTGTGGCTGACAAGGCATAGGCTTTGGGCTGCCCAATGGCCCTGCTGCGGACTGTGAGTGTGTGTGATATGGGCGAGTCATTTAGCGTCTCTGATTTCTCATTAGCAAATCAGAGCTGTAACACCCACTGGGCAGTTCTGGCATGAGGATGGTCCCGTAATCATATATATTACTCGTGTGTGCTGGGTCCTCGGACGATGATCAATGTATGATCTATCTGAGAGACCATCAATTTGAGAAAATAAAATTGTTGTTAGTGTCCTTTTAAAGTACAACATAAAGCTATATTGTTCTCAATTTCAGGGTGAAGCAATTTTGGGGGAAAGGGCCCCAAACATCTAGCCTCTCAGGGGACCGGAGTGTCTTTTCCATTACTAAGAGCCCTGCCGTGTCCTGGCGTATCATCTTCTCGGGAGAGCCTGCTCTGATCTCGCTGAGCCAGGCTCGCTGCTGACTCAGGGAGCTTTGTTGGATGCCTTAATGAGCTGCCTCACTGCACACAGTCTCTCATTTCCTGGCAGTGGTGCTCAGGAAATGCTGTGTACCCATGACGCACCCATGACAGGCCTCTTTTTAAGGGTCGTGATAACTTGAAACACTGCCCTGAAGGGACACTCAGCTTGTAATTGACTTGAGCAAGGGGGTTTGGGGGATGGGCCGAGTTTCTAGGAAACTTGAGTGTCCTCCTTGGGCCAACTTTCCAGAGCTACTTTTCAAGTTCTCCTACTTTGCAGGAGCACTTATCATGAAACTAAATTGATATTTATCTGAAACACTTAATAAAATAAGAGCAATAAAGTTCATAATAATGATACTTGGCGTTTACTACGAACTCCGCATCCAAGGATCTCAAAGGGCTTTTCAACCAGACTTTGCTATTTCCAGTGCAGCTCATGGGCTGGACACACAGCAAAGCCACAGAGCATAGCTTCCCTGTGGACTGAGTTGGGTCCTTCATTAGGTTCTGAGATTGAGATGGTGCCATACTGTGTGCAGAGATACACCCACTGCACACAGACACCCACAGACATCCACATGGTAACAGACAAATGTAATATAAAGGCTTTGGTCCTAAACACCCTTTTGTCTGTATTAGCCGAGTCAAACCTTGGAACCTAGGTTTGCATTTTGATAGACCTGTTTTACTGTGATATTTTTCAATCTCCTTCTCAGTGTATTTACAGGCACAATTGGAGCATCCACATCTGTTCTTTGAAGGCATAAAGTTTGAAAGGATTGATTTTTCCTTTAAGCTCATTCTGAAAAAAATTTTTGTTTAGCCTTAAGTGATTAGTTAAAAGCCACACCAGGGTTTATATATAAAACATCTCTTCCAAGGCACTTCCCCTTCCCTGGAGGCCTTGCATTTTGCCAAAGAGAGCGGCTTGCTCAGTTTCCCGTATCATTCCCTAGACAGTCCTATTCCCACTCCCAAACAAATGTGGCATTTCGGGTTTCAAGTTTAAAATGCAATTTGGTGTCATTTCAGATGTCTTCCTATAGCTTATAAACATCTTCCCCAGAGGGACTTAGGGCCTGATTTTCATTTGTGGTAGGGTTATGGTCACAGTAAATGTCAACTTTAGCTATTGACAATAAGTCCCTAGTAGAATAGGAACGGCAAGTGACTGGCAGTACACTTAAAGGACATTTGCACATTACACTTTGCTCACAGTAGCTGACTCGTCCCTAAGAAACCCCTTTCCTGGTCTATGATGAGAGCTTGGTTTCTCCTCCAGCCCCTGAAACCAGAAGAGAAGGCCAGAGTGTACTTTCTGAGGATGTGTTGATCTGAAGATCACAAAAGGAGAAGTAACGGAGCCCTCCACTGGAGGGCTTTGAATTTGAATACCCCCACAAGGGCATCACTGCCCCAGCTGCTGGTTTGCCTGGTGATCTCCAGCCACATCCTTGTGACCTCATAGCTTTCATTGCTTCGTGTGTCCGATAAAGTGGCTGAGCCAACAAACTTTAAGGACCTTTCCAACCAAAAAGTTCTATGATTAGATACGATCAAGAGGGAGTAACCTGACTTATGGAAAGGCCAAGAACTATTTATTTGAGGGAAGCAGCATGTCGGTTGTGAGCTTCCTCAAAGCTGGGGACAAATGAGTAATTAATTCATCACTGGCCTGTCTTGAACATTCCCTTTCCTTGAACAAAGGCAGGCTCCAAAGGTCCCTGAATATAGGTAGCATTTAGCAGAGTAGGGCAGGAACCAGAAGTCCAGAGGGGTAGGGGAGAAGGCAATTTCTTCTCGTATGTGAACAATGACCCTTTTAATTAGCATGAAATAGAAGTTTCGCTCTTTGGTGCTCCAGAGCTGGTCCTTTGTTATTAAACAGAATGACATCTTTTAGCAGAGGTGGTTCAGGTCCCCGAAGAAGCAGTTCTGTCTTTTGGGTGTGTGCCAGCAGCGCCATTGAGCCTGGGGATTCTGAAAGGGATGGAGCTCCTCCCAAGTGGTGAGCTGCTGGGAAGAACATTTTCATCTCTGAGGAGTAAGGGCCACCTGACCCTACCTGCTTATGAGCTCAGATAACATGCCCTAAGTGCCTAAGCTGAGCTCTCTGGATGGTCCTGTCGGTGGTACCCCAAATGGTTCATGTTAGGTGTCCACTTGCTGAGCCACGGGGTGCCCAGATATCTGGTTAAACATGATTTCTAGGTATGTCTGTGAGGGTGTTGCTGGAAGAAATTAGCATTTGATTCGGTGGACTAAAGCAGACCACCCTCCTCAAGGTGTGTGGACATCAGCTAACCTGCTGAGGTCCTGAACTGAACAAAAAGGGGGAGGAAGGTTGCATTCTCTCTCTCTGCCTGGCTGATGGACCTGAGATATCAGTCTTCTTCTGCCCCTAGAGTAGGACTTACATCGCACAGCTGCTGGTTCTCCGGACTTTGGACATGGACTGAAATTTGCACCACCAGCTTTCCTAGGTCTCCGGCTGGCAAACGGCAGATCGTGGCATTTCTCAGCCTCCATAATTCATGTGAGCCAATTCCTTATAATCTCATTATACATATATGGTAGGAATGAATTAGTGGAATTCTGGCATTAACTTTGATATCCTTCATCCTCTACTGCCAATCATTCACCACGTTCCATCCACTCCATCCCAAAATAGACCTGGAATCCATCCACTTGGCTCTATCCCCACTGCCAAGATCCTGGTCCAAAACACTATCTTCTCTTACTCGGTTCTTCCAGCAGTTTCTGTGCCCAGTTTGCTCCTCTCCAACCCAACCTCTGCATTGCAGCCAGAATGACCTTACCAAACCAGCAATCCAATCAAGACAATTCACTGCTCAACATTCTTCCATGGCTTTCCTTAGTATTTAGCATTTCATAAACTCATCCTCGAAATGTTCTACCCTTCGATGTCTGTAGTACTACTTTCCCACCTGGCCAAGCATGTTTCATCCACCCAGCTGTCATTCGTTTCCTAGAACGTGCCAAGCTCTTTCCCACCCCAGGGTCTTAATATATGCCATTGCCTTTGCATGAAATGCTTATCTACCTACTCTTTTGTTGACCGACTCTTAATTCATCTTTTAAGTCTCAGTTTAATACCACTTTCTTAAAATTTTCTCCACTCCCTACATTAGAGCTGTCTCTAATGTAGAGGGTCATGTGGCTCCATGTACTTTTCCTTCATACTATTTCTAATGACATGCTTATAGGGACGATTATTTATTGAGTGTCAGTCTCTCCCAGTAGACTCAGAACGCCCGGATGAGAGAGGGTCTATGTGTCTTTGGACTGCCAGAGATAAGGTCATTTGGACTTCTTTTGACCATTGGGAAAAATCTGTGCTTACTTTTTAGAATATTCTACTCCATTTGGATGGGGGAGAATCGAGAAAACCATAACATAGCTGGAAGGGATTCTGGAAGTTAAGAGGCTTGATCCAATATGAGTACCAGCATATTTGCCTACATGCTATTAGTAATAGATCTGTCTTTCTGAAGCCTGAGGTCTTTTTTTTTTTCTTGATGAGTACAAAAACAAAAATGCCAAACGGAAATGTTCATTTCAGGACTTAGGATTTTTGTTTGAGGTGAATGCTGAAGTACTCAATTTTTCTTATGATAGTTAAGTGATTTCTATTTTTGCTCATAGTTTCAATGGCTGAAGCTCCTCAGAAGGGTCACAAATCATAACTTTTATGTAAGATTCCCAAGCATCAAATATATATGCCAAGCAAACCTTTTTAGTTAAAATAGGGCCTGAAGAGCAAGGGTTGTAAGTGCCTTGGACGGCTTTCCTTATAAGGCGGAAAACTGAAAAAAGACCTTCTGCTTTTTTACTCAAAAACAAAGTAAACAAAATCAATGATTTCAAAGTCCAGTTTGGCTGAAAGAATTCATTTTCTTAATATGGAATGGCTCAGGGGTGATGGGGCAGAGTGGACATACAGGAATAACTGTCTGCTGCAGACTCCTGGCAATCTCTCTGGCCTATTGGGCCATGGCCAGTGTTTTGCTTCATAAATGAATTCCACATCTTTATTAAGTTAAGTATTTCTTTTTTTTTATTATTTGAAACATACTTTAAATATTTTGTTTTATGACGTCCTGGAAATTGATACAATTCCTTCCAGATCAAGGAAAATGGAAAAATCAATTAATTTTTTTTTTACGTTGAGAGTGATTACACAAAAATTATGCCCCAATTTATCCAGTACTATGAATATCTTTGGACATCATGTGTGAATAACTCAAGGCAGCCAGAATTTAAGGTGTCCTTCTGATGAAATGAATCCGTTATCTTCACAGAAAAGCCCTAAATGATTATTAAGTAGAAATATACCCCTCATGTGAGCTGATTTGTATAAGACTATATAGTAAAAATTATAGATTTTAAGTTACTATTAGCCTCTTATGGGAAAAACCCCTGCAAGAAAAAACTCAAACGCATCAAAAGCCTGAAGTGAGTTTCTAATATCACACCTATATACCATTACAGTTTGTAATCCAGAGAATGAATCTTATTAACATGAATTTTATCAGACATGAATGGCATTTCAATGCTGGCCCATTTATGGGTGAGTTCATTGACTTATCCAAAAATGAAGGAATTTTTTGAACCATTCAGATCATAATTGTTGGTTCTGAATGCAGAGAAGGGCTAGGGAAAGAAATGAGCCCAGCCCTCAGCAGAAACCAGAGTTACCTTCCCCACTCTTCAAAACCAAGTTCTCAAAACTTCCTAATGGGTTTCACTGTTTTCTTTCCCGTGCTTATCATAATCAGGGAACCATATATTTGCATCCCTAATGGACCCTTTTCAAAAGTGTGTTGACATTTCAGTAGGTTTTGAATAGCTCTTAATGCTTCTCTCAATTTGGGCGGATGCCCACACATCGCCTTATATGGGTCTCAACATATAGACTGTCTGCTTAACTCACAGTAATTTTTTTTTTAATCCTTGGGAACCTATCTTAATTATACTCTTAAAAAAGTGAAAACTCAGAAGTCAGATGACTCAGAAAATAAGCATCTAGCTGGCTATCCACATGCAAAGCAGCAGGTTAGCTACATCTGTGAACTAAGGCACAACTCAAAAGTACCAACCCTTGTGTGGTAAATTCACTTTTCTGAGCTTCTATTTTATCAAAGGGAGCTGGATATAAATAAGACCATCAAGATAAACATAGGCTAGGGGAGGAAGTTGAAATCAACCAAGGAGCTCTTCCGAGCAAAACCTCCAGTGCGTTTGACTCCTCTTATTTCCCATGAGGACTAGGGACCCAGGAGACCCTAGGAAGGGTAATTTGGGTCCTACCTACTTTCTGTGGCCTAAATCAAAATTCGATCCAACAGAAACACCACTGAAATTATTTTTTAAGTTTATTTTTTTAAACATTTACTCAGCTCCTGCTATGTTTAGGAACTGCGCTGGGAGCTTCGAGTTAAAAGACAATCCCTGTCCCCAAGAAATTCATGGTGTGCCAGGGAAACAGACAAGGCATGGAAGAGTCAGGGCAGGGTGTAATGGAAGAATCCCAACCCCTCCCTCCCAAAGTGACATCTAATCCCCTGAGGGATTCAGGGCAGGGGTGCTAGAAGAGGAGACACAGAATTGCTCCAGGAAAGATGAGAAGATAGCCCTGTATCACGTGTGTTCACGCAGGTGTGTGTGAGAGTGAGGGATGGGGATGCTGGTGGTAGGGGCTCCGAGCTGAGTTGACTATCTGCTACTGTTGTTCATAGTTGAACATGAGATGAAAACAACTCTTTGAATGATACACTCCCTATGTAGAAACACATGCTATCTGACATGCATCCATTCAGGCATGCCAATCCCCTTAGAGATGTCAAATTGGCACTGCAGCCATTTAGCTTTTAAAACTCATTTTCCAGTGCTTCCTATAGGAGGCTAAGTTACAAACTAAGAAAACCATTTGATAGACTCTCCTGCACACATTTGATCCTTTTTGACTTACAGGGTGTTGAAATAAAAGGGAGAGAGAGACTCAGGGTGAGTGGGAGGGAGGCACTGGGAGCTCTGGGCAGGGGCTCAGCATTTTTTAAGAATCAAAGGAACTCTTCTTGGCCCTATTATCCTATATTAAGCTGCGTTGGAAAAGGTGAAAATGGAGCCAGGATTTGCCCCTACTTTTTCTGATTCTAAAATCTTTTCCAAGACAGAAAGTTGTATAACTGAGTTTTCTCTCCGGTATTTCTAGTTTTTATTTATTTCTTACACTGAGTTCAATAAATATACCTGGGCATGAGATGAGGGAGGGAGTATATTTTCATTGGAAGTATTGAAAAGAGTTTTCTGTGTTTCTTGTGACTTTTTACTCTCCCCTTTGGGCACTCCTTGTACAAGAAATTAACTATGGTTCCTGGAAAGTCCTGTCTCAAAGTATTCTGTGAGATGCTGCACTAACAATATCTTGGGAAGTAGATTTCCCCATTACTTCCAGCACAGAGTGAAAACAGACTTAAAGATAGCTTTCATTTTTGGTCTACACTGACCTGCAACCTTTTGCAAAATATGCGTACATTGTTGTCTCCTAGTTTCTACATCAATATTGGCAGTCACTGAATGCACCCTTTCTTTCAGAGGAAAAGAAAGGAAGGAAGGAAGGAAGGAAGGAAGGAAGGAAGGAAGGAAGGAAGGAAGGAAGGAAGGAAGGAGGCAAGCAAACCTTGGTCACCCTGGCTTCACTATGAAAATGAAACAGGGTCGTGAGACAAGGTAGCTTCACAGAGGGAATGGCCTAGCTCATCCCTTCTCGCCAGGCTCTTCCCCTCACTTGCTGTGTGCTGTGAGCACAAAGCCCACTCCTTCTGGGATGCTGCACGTGAAAAATGAAGTTGTAAAAGCGTCAGCCGGCTTTTGTCAGGAATAGGTAGTAAAAAATAATTGGAGGGCACTTAGTACATAGATACACAACTCTCATAAGATAATCAGTCCATGTGTCCTTAATATGTTGCTCCTGGGTTTCCTCTTGCCAGCAAGAAGTCTGAAGTGTGGAAAGGTTCTAATAGAGCGCAGGAAATAAGAAGCTATAACAGAATTCAAGTTTCCAAGACCATTCCCAGCAACTTGAAAATCTCAGCCGATGCCTTGCCTCTCTAATATACAGGCTTTCCACACTGTGGCTGTCTTAATAAACCAATGGCTATTTCCCTCTAATCTGTTTCCTTTTAGTGGACATTTTTTGCCATCTCTAAAGAAGCTGGCATTGTCATATCATACAAATGACCAGCATAACCATGCATTGCTCAAGACCCCAATGAATAAAATACGGCAAATACTGCCTATCCTTGGAGTGTATTATTCCACTTAGAAAATGGTATAATTGACTTTGGGTAGTATGGAGGAAAAAAATCCAAGTGTTTTTAAGTTGTGGGGTTATTTTCTGGTAATTGCCTGACTTGAAACTAGTTTGTCAATCAGACCACTCTGTTAGTCCTATAAATGGTTTTCTGGGGGAGCGGGGGCGGGGGGCGGCTATGGAAGGAGAATTGAGAAAATGGCTAAGCCTCGCAGACCTTTTTTCTTGTCACACAGTTGTTGTCAGAAAGATTCGCTATTATGTCTGGGATGGGTGAACTCCGTGGCATTTTGTGTTCAGGAAAAATGTCTCAAACCATTTTTCAAACATTTTGAGGTTTGGCAAAAACCTGAAATCCATCTTGCCAAGCACTTTCCCCCCTTAATTCCTAAACCCATGTGTCTTTCAAGGGAAATTTAATCCGTATGTTTCTGATTCATTTACACTTAACTCATCAAAATGGTGTTTTGTAAGAGCTATTTGATGTTCAAGAAGTCTTATGAGCTTCTCTTTTTATAAGTCTAAAAAGCCTTTCTTTCTGAGAACCCAAAAAATGTATTTTACCAGCTGTAAGCCAAATGATTTGAGCTGTGTTACAAAATCAAGAACCTGCTGAATTTAGGAGGCAAGAAAACAGCAGGCACAATGACATAAATAATTGTCCTCACATGTCTGCCTGCTCATGCACCTACCCAAGGCTCTCCAGCTCCTTTCCCTGAAGGCACCTATCCCGCGAAGATGAAGAGCAGGCTGTACACTGAGAACTACGGTGTCAGAGCAGACATTCCCATTGATTCTGGAGATTCCCAGTTGTGAATCCCAGCCCCAAATCAATGGAAGTAAATCCCGATGTATTTCATTAGATAAATCTAATAGCTAGGAAATAAAATAATCACTGAATGCCAGAACTACAGGGGACTTGTGAAATTTCTGGTAATTTTTAGATTGTGTTTCAAGGCCTCCTGAGTGGGAGGGGGTATGAGTTAAGGAAAGACCTGTGGGCCAGTCGGGGCTCAGTTTTCCTTCCATACAGAAGAAGATTTTAAAGAAAGTACTCAGAGGGTAAATTCAGTTGGAAAACAAATACCTTACTTTTCAACAAGAACAGTGATGTCTGGGGAAGGGGTCTATGCATTAGAACTGAGCTGGCAATGGGACCCAGGTGTCCTAACCCCTGTCCGGCATTCCAGTGACCTTTCTACCATGCTGACTCTTTTCAAATTCTGGCTGCAATTCTTAAGTGCATATGACAGTGTGAAATCGGTTTAATCTGGCATGATTACTATTTTAGAAAAATGAATAGAATGTAAGATATGCAAGAGCATTATACACAGTAAAGATTAAGTATTGTTTTATCAAACTATTTACACACATGTAAACATGCATGTGTGAGTATATTGGGCTGTGATATAAAATGTATTTCTTACTGTTTTTCATATCAGAAAAGTTTCAAAACCACTTTACCACACAGAAAATCATGTTTCTCTTACTGGTAATTCAGCCAATAGCAGTTTTCCATCTGCCTCATTAAAGACCACGTGGGTGGAAAGACCCAACCTGACCCTTCTCGCATCATGGAGGAAACCCTGCAAATCACAGGCCTATTTACCAAAGATGGCTTTGGTAAATGGACAAAGAAACGAATGTGTGCTGGGGCAGGAGAGTGGGGGTGACAGATACCTAGGTGAGAAAAGAGCCACAGTCATCTTCGTGTGATTTATAAACAGCAACAATGATTTCCGACTTGCATGGAGTGCAGCTATACGGTGAAAGACCCAGACACACTAGCACCAGCATATTTCGAAAGTGCATTTTCCAGGCACTTAACAATCATTAATTAGTTAGAAACATCCTTTCGAGGTCGGGAGGCACAATAGTTCATCTCTACACAGTGCAGCTTTGGAGACTTCGGGGAAGCCGAGTAGCACAGCACCTGGGCAATTGCAGGGGGAAGATGAACTGGTTTCACTGGCTGTGAAGAATCTTGTGATAAAGCCCTGTGAAAAATGCGGCCCCCAACGCACTGTGTGATATCAGAGTCTGCTTTAACAGCTGAAAGCCGTCTCTGGGAGAAAGGATGCGACATCATTAAAACAACTAGAATTAGCCTTGGCTGTCTCTTTTCAGAATCATGATGAAGTGACAAGTTTTCTGTGGTCACAAAGTGCCTGAGTCTCTTTGGGATTCAAGTGCAAAGTAAGGCTGTGTTGGGAGTTGTGGTCTAAAACTGTTCCCTAGGTGGGGAGGAAGAGGGAGGAAGCAGCAAGTTTCAGAGCCCAGAGGTCACATCCTGCAGGTGGGTGGGTGCTGGTTCTGGGGCGGCTTCCAAGCTCTGTCCTCATCAGACATGCACTCAGTGCTTGAAGAGCTGGTGCCGGGAGAGGGAGGAACAGGGAGAGTGGTGGGAAGCAGAGAGAGCCTGACCCCATCTCACTTATGGCCCAGGGACAGCACGCCCCACCCACTAACTAGACACCAGGGAGCTAAGGCAGCAAGCAAGCCGTCTGGTTGGCCTCCCCACCCCGCCCTCCAGAACAGAGGGTGGAGTCTTTGCACAGCACAGTCTTTGAATGACTCCAGCTTCTCAGAGCCTGCTGGTCGCTGCTCTGAGCCCCCGCACATCGAAGTCTTTCTCTGTACTCACCCCACCCCACCGTGCCCGGGAGCCAGAACTCAGCAGAGGACTGAGAAGCAGAAGTCTGAGCAAGACGATGGAGTTCCTGGCACCAGGAAATTCAATAGTCTGGCAGAGCGGAAATGTGTTCCTCAGTGCATCAAAGCCAGGTCCTGGCCCTGTCACCCAATAGCTTTATGATGGCGGATAATTCGTGACATCTTTGGGTGGCTTCAATTTCTGAATCTGTACAATGAGCAGGTTAGGCTGAAGGATCTCTAAGGTCCCTGCCTATCAGTGCTTTAGGATTATGGGATTATTATTCTGCTAAGGAAGTGCTGGATGGTGAGGGCGAAGCCAAACCCAGTGACGTTCCTTGTGACCTGGACACCGCAGCTTCCTCTTTGCCCTGGATGGAAGGAAATGACAAAAAAAGGAGCCATGCACTGAGCTAGGGCAACCGCTGAATGAAGAACAATAATTTGGCTGGAGAGAGGCCCCCTGGGTAATCCACGTGAGGGTGGATGCTGGTGAGAGCCAAGCTAAAGGTGAAAGCGCAGCACGAAAGCAATTTACATCTACGTTTACACTAAATGGGTTCATTATAATTGCTATTATGATGATTAATTCCAGAGGAATTAAAGGGGATCAGCCCTTCATTGCTGAGTGTTGCTGAGCTGACGGAAGTGTCATGATAAATAGGAAGGTCGAGAAGAAGCAGATGCAAAAGAAAAACTGTTTTCTGCCATCTAAAAAAGAACTCTGTACCTACCTGAGAGGGGTGGAGAAAAAAAGCCCCGGCCCTTGTGGGCACTGAAATAAACTGCCTTAAAATGAGAACTAAAACCTCGCTTTCTGGCCAGTGAAGAGATGGTCACATAGTTTAGAGCCAGTGTTATTGTAACAGGGTGCAGCCAAGGGGGCCCCCAAACAGGGATTTGTAATGGGGTCCAGAACTCAGGGTGTCCAGGAAATATTAGTAAAAATATATACAGGATGTCTCCCCCCCGCCACCTGCCACAAGTCTGAACTGGGGGATGGGACACATGGAGCAGGGCCACTGAGAGCTGTTTTGTATAGCAACAGCTCAGCAGCTAACCTCAGGCATGGTCATTGAACATATCTACGTTTTAACTGGTTTCATGGACATGTTAAATAGCTGTGGCCATGCTTTGAGCTGGGGTTGGGAGTGCTTCCATTTAGGACGGGGCTGGGAGGCAACGCCCCCCGTTACAGGGCCTGCAGGAGAGGGAAAAGATGGAAGGCTGGGGCCCATGTGGCTTTGGCAAGAGTCAGGACCACGCGGCTCTTTGGGTCTCTCTTTGCCATTCAGCTTAGGAAGCCGGAAGGCAAGACGTAGCAGGGATGCAAAGCTCTCTCTCAGCAGTTCGGAAGAATGCAGGAGAGCCCTTGCTGGGAAGGAAAGGGGGGAAAGGACTCTTGCTGGCGGGCCATGAAAAGGTGCCACGTGGTTCTGGATTAACTAGAGATTATGGTGGCGACACAGCTGATGGGGCCAGGCTGCCTGAACCACGGACTTCTACGTCTTTTCCTGACATACAGTGCCCTGGGCTGGGCAGAGGGGAAGGAAGGACTGTGTGCGTCTGTGGGTGTTCTAAAGGACTTTAGGATTTTAATGACGACATTAAGTCATTGCTCTAAGTCTGTATAACTTTTGAACAAATAATTCCTTTCCTTTTCACCAATCTCTGGCATTGAAAGATGTCTTTTCCCTGGTGGCGGGCAAGGCGAACCTAGTACGAGGTTGGGGGACGGATCCCCCAGAGCAAAAGAGGGGGTCCTTTCAGTGATAGTGTATCATTCACCCCCTGCCTCGGTCTGTTCTGTAACATTATGATTCCCTCCTCACCATTCCTCCTGCTCACAGTCTCATCCTCCTTCTGTGACTCAGTTTACCTTTCTGGGAAGGCACTGCTAAGTGACGGTATTTCTCTCTACATTCTTGATGCCCCAAATTTTCCCCAGAAGTCAGTTGGTCCCATTATTAAATACCTAACAGTTACTGAACATTTACTACATGAAGTGCATTATAGTCCTTATCTCAGGGGTCCCATTCCACAATAACGGAGACTTAGGAACTTCCAACAGATTGTCAAAATCACACAGCTAACAAGTGGCAAAGCCAGAGTTTGAACACAGACGTGTCTCACTCCAAATGACTCACAGGGCACAATCACATGGGCCATCCTGATTTCGAATAAACAGGCTCCACCTTTGCAAGGGAGCCTGCTTCGCAGACCTTCCCGTGGCAGTGACTCGGGCCCCACGGAGGGCAGAGCGGCAGAGCCAAGTAGGTGGCCCAGGCCCATAAGGCCACAAGAGGCCCGGCAGGGCCCTCTGCCACGGCCATACAGGTGTCCAGCTCAACATGACTTCAATTCGTTAAAATTCTTTTAAGATCCTTGATTTAAAAGAAAGAAAATGTTCATAGGCTCCTAACACACAGTAACTCATGGTAGCCATTCCAGCTCATACACCACAGCCTCCTGGCCCCATTTTCTACCTGCCATTAAGATAAGTGATTGGATCTATGCATTAATACAGTGGTCCCTAACCTTTTTGGCACCAGGGACTGGTTTTGTGGAAGATAATTTTTCTATGGACCTGGGTCGGGGGATGGTTTCAGGATGAGTCAAGTGCATTACATTGAAGCTCACCTCCTGCTGTGTGGCCTGGCTCCTGACAGACCCTGACGATAGATACCGGTCTGCAGCCCAGAGGTTCCCCAACCCCTGCGTTAATAGACACCTTGGTATTCCTTTGGAGCCTTAGTATCGTTTCTTCCCAGGCTTGGCTTTTTTTGGACACATCCAATTCTACTGCAGTCACTCCCAACAACATAGAAAAAACTCATAAGGTGTATCTCAATTTTTGCTCTCATGTGGAGGGAAGGAAGACTGCAGATAGCTCAGTGAGTCTTGGCTATTGTATAACTGCTGCCGCCTTCTCCACAGTGATTCAAACTATTGATTAATTCTCCTTGGGTGCAGCGGTGCTGCATCAATCATTAAGTAAGCTCTCCTGCCAGGGTAGGTACAGGAAGAAAAGATGTATGGGCTTGTTATAAAGTGGATGTGTATTATGCAGCGGATTTTGGAGTGCTAAGACAAGTCAATTTCTGGTTTCAAGGATGGAAAGAGTCACGAACTGCCGTTGTTGCAACCCGAACTCATGAAATACACACTTTGGAAAGCGCCAAGCCCGACAGCCTGCATTTTCAACAGACTCGCTGAGTCTGTTGAGAAATCACACACTTAAATTCGGGCCACAGGATTTTCCTTGGCCTGGCCCACATTTATCAACGCCTGCCCATTTCCCTTCCTCCTCACAGCTATTCCCCACATCCTTGGGGGAGGATCACTCCCGTGGGTCCTTATACATACATCTTTCTGCAATTCAATTCAAAAGGAGTCCCTTTTAAAGGTCAGAGGCCCATGAAAATGAAATAAAAGGAGAACAGAAAGGAGAAGCCTGGGTTTCATCCACTGCTTCTTTTTTTAAAATTTTTTTCATGCAGTTCCAGATTTGCCCAACCTACTTTCTGTCAGGCACATGACAGTGCTCACTGTCAAGTCCACATGAATATCTACCTCTTCCTCTGGCCTTCCTGGCCAATGCCCACTAAGTTAAATCTGAGACATTTCTACCGTGCACCTTGAGCCAGCCTGATGCCATCTCCAGCACAGACGCGGTGACCCTGGAATGGACCACTGGATGTAGGTCTTGGGCCCATCAATCGCTGTTACACAATTCTACCCACTTCACCGTCATCACACTCTCCCACTTGCCACCTTGGAAATCCCCTCCTCTTCAATCTCTAAAACACCATTTTTTATTTTATTTTTTACCACCAGAAGAGATACATGAAACGGAGCAGCAAGCTTAAAAGGTAGCCTTACCCAACTAAAGATACACACATATGCTATTCCAAATATAAACTTTCAGTCCAGCCAGGAATGGAATCCAGTTCTCACGCGCGAACTCACTCATCTCCATTTCACTTCATTTCCCCATTCACAAAGCCACAGCTGAGCATGAATGGGGACGCAAGGGTCCTTTTTTCAGCCTGCATTGTTTGCATCTCTCCCTCCACTCAGGTCGCTGGAAATTTGGCAGGTTTTAACAGGACCAGTTCTCAGCCCCTCCCCGCCCCCTGTCCTTTAATCAGGATGGCACTTTCACTTCTGTTTCTAGTACTGGACATGATCTCAGACCTGCTGGATTTTATGAATAAAAAGAAGGCATAAGAGAAGAGAGGCTGGAGAAGGCCGAAGTTGGAGTGACACTGAGAACGGGAGGCCTTGTTAGAGTCTGACATCAGTGACCAGCAACAGAGACTTCCACCGGGAGGACCGTGTCCTGTCATCCTCATGGTGGCAGCAGCTAAGCCTTAGTTCCTGTGATTGTGCTGTACGCCAGGGCCTTCATGTGTATCTCTACCCCTCACAGCTGCACGCGGTAGGCGTGGTTGTCCCCACATCACAAAGATAGAAACGATGGTGCAGAGAGGTGAAGTGGCTTGCCAAAGTCACATGACTAGCGAGTGGAAGAGTAATTTCAGCCCAAAGCCATGATACTCTTCTCAGGAGACCCCACACTCCTGTCTGATCAATAGATGCCTGCTTTCCTGGTGTCACCCCTTCCTCCTGTCACAGACGTGTCCACCAGGAAAACAATGGGACGGCAAGAGGAAGACGGCTGAGTGCAGCACTAGTGGGCTATGGTGAAGCGGAGGTCACCTGATATTCCTCTGCTTTGTGCCTGGCATGTGGAGGGAACAGATTTGTGCCCCTTCTCTTGTGTCACCAAAGCTTTGCCTCCCCCTTCACCTGCTAACAGGTGAGGCATGGCTTCAGGAACCCCCTATGGAGAGCGAAGCTGCTACTCAGGCCATGCCCCAAGGGCACGCAAAACATTGGCAATGACACCAAGATTCTCCCCTGACAAGCACAGCCATTAGACCCCTGACAGTCATGACATTGGTGGAAAGTTGGCCAGTGATGGCGAGCTAGACCTAGTGTGGACGGGATGTAAGGGGTTAGAGTTTGTGTGAACTAGGGCAAGTCTGATCCTCAGCTTTCACGTCGATAGAAACAGCACACACACAAATAAGTGCAAGTAAAACTGGAAAAAGCTGAAGAAGAGCAGGGGGTCATATCAATGGCAGTATACTGGTTGTGATATTGTACTGTGGTTTTGCAAGTTGTTACCATCAGGAGAAACTGGTTAAAGGGTATACTGGACCTCTCTGTATCATTTCTTATAACCACATGTAAGACTACACTTATCTCAATTAAAAATTCAACTAAAAAACAACAATAATTGCCCTGGACAGTGTCACTCAGTTGGTTGGAGTATCACCCTGTGCACCCACAATGGTGTGGGTCAGGGCACATACTTAGGTTGCAAGTTCGATCCCCAGTTAGGGCACATATGAGAGGCAACTGATCAATGTTTCTCACATCGATGTTTCTTTCTCTCTCTCTCTCTCTCTGTCTTTCTCTTTCTTACTCTTTCTCTCAAAAATCAAGAAACAGCCCTGGTTGGTGTGGCTCAGTGGATTAAGCGCCAACCTGCAAACCAAAGGGTCACTGGTTCGGTTCCCAGTTAAGGCACATGCCTGGGTTGTGGGCCAGGTCCCCAGTAGGGGGCGCTTGAGGGGCAACCACACATTGATGTTTCTCTTCCTCTCTTTCTCCCTCCCTTTTCCTCTCTAAAAATAAATACATAAAATCTTTTTAAAAAATCAATAAACATATCCTCAGCGAGTGAGGATTAAAAACAACAACAACAGTCAAACCAAAAACTCTAAACAAAACAAAACAATCACCAAATAGTGGAGCTAGTGATTCTCACCCCTCCAGGTTACCGTGGGAAAGAAGTGAGGTGATAGAAGCCTGCCTTAGGATCCCAACTGGGCTCAAGCTCCTGCCTTGCCTGCCTCTCTGTCCATCACAAGCAGGACATTTCTGATTATGGGTGAGCAAGTTAAAGCCAAGTCAACACAAATTGTAATGCTCTAAAAAAAGAGATCATGTTCTCTTGATTCCTGAAGAGCCCCAAGCACAGGCTTGGCTTTCATCAGACTTTGCCCAATGACTAATAACCTTCATCACTTGTTTTGTTTCAGTTCTGGGTAACCCCCCTTCCTCCAGAGAGGCATAACTGTGGTCCTTCCTTATGCACAATTAAGTTGAGTCCATAAATACATGCTTTACAATAAGGCTACTACCCTGGAATTTGACTGAAGAAGAATAGGGATATTGTTTGGAAAAATTATCTTTCTAACAAGCCCATATAGTTTTGCCTTTCATGTTCTTTGAAGGTTTTACAATGTCACCTTCACTCTCATCTAAAAAGTCAAGTTTACTTTAAAATTACAGAAACATATCAAGGAGTCATGCAACCTTTGGGGGAATAAATTCATTGCCATTACGGTTCTGCATTGCATGAGCAACTGAGCATAAGTGCCCCCTGCACTTTTGGCACTATTTCATGCATCTGAGCACATGGGGGGTCTTTTAGAAAAGCTGACTGTGTAGGTAAATAAAGTGGACCCTTTATTCTGGCATTCTTTTGACAGACTACCCATGTCATGGACTTTCACTGAGGACTCCTTGCATGTAGCATTTGAAAACTAAGAATTTCACCACAAGAGACATCTTCACGCCAAAAAGCAAAACCAAAACCAACCTTCAAGAGGGGGAAAGATGTTCTTTTGCACCCTGCCCATTCATTTCTTTTAAGGCACTAATTCACCTTGGTTCCAAGTGTACATTTCTCTAAAAAACCACGACAAATACCTTTTAGCAATACTTGTGCAGACACAAACACAGGCACAGGACTCGAGCTGAGAGGGACTTCAGAGATCATCTCAGATTGGTGCCACCTGTGGGGGAGGGGCTCACAGCACACCTTGTCTGCTCCTCCCTTTTAAAGTAGACCCTAGATGGTATCAGTGACTTGCTCAAAATCATCAGGATTCACACTCAAGCCACTTGACCTCCACCACACCAGGCCGAGTCTTCCAAAAAGTACCTCTGACTTACCCTCCCCTTCCACCTCTTCCCCAAAAAGGAGCGAAGACCCATAAAAAGTCATGATGAATTATATCCCAAACATGCATTAAAAACAAAACAAAACAAAACATAAACACCTTTAGGTATGTGCCCCATGTCTCAGTCTGCATCCAGCTCTACGATGATCAGAACTAACTGAGCCCCAGGAGTTTGGGAGTAGACCTGAGGCAGAGGTCTTGCTCTCAGTGGGCTGGCTCCCTGATCGCACAGAGCTTCAGTTTGTAACAATCTAGTAATGCTGGATGGTTTCAGATAGCACGCAGTCCAGGCAGTGCGTCCCAGTACTAAATATATTTCATGAAACACACAGAAATGTGGTAATAATTTTCAAGCTGTAAAAGTCTCTCTCTCTCTCTCTCTCTCTCTCTCTCTCTGCCTGCACTGATCTTTACAGCATCAAGAACAACATCATTTGCCTCTCTCTCTGTGAATTTCATGTAAATTCCTCACTCACAGTATTAACTTGCTCTTTCTGGACAAATCAGTCATGAAGCGGTCACCATCCCTGCCACAAGCATGGCAGATCATTTTAAAATTAATTTGAGAACTTGAAAGATTTTAAGGATAGCCCTGGATTAAGCTGATTGTCACATGAAACAACAGAAAGTTAAAATTCTCCAGCAAATTGCACAATTGCTGTGAACTTCAGCTGAAGTGACAGGCGAAAGACTGCAGGTACATCTGAGGGTCATCATGTGTTACTTACTTTAGAAAACCTACGGTGTATTCTGAACAATAAATGCAACAGCCCAACTCTTCCCACTCAGCACAACACACCAAATAGTTTTCCAGGCATTTGCAATTCACCAGCTACACTCAAAAAGACACCCCCAAACTCCTACTGTCACTTCACTTTGACCTTTTATGAAAAGACAAATGTTTTGAGCCATTTAAGAAAGAGAGAGAGAGAGAGAGAATCCTGGCGGAAAATAATGCACAGCTGTGACAATATCATAATATCGCCTTTAAAATATCATAATATAGTTTTACTTTTAATAATAAAAGATAAAAAAGGGGCGTCTGTGAATAATTAGAGATTGCAGTCTGAAGCCAGTTACAGTCACTGCAATTGATAATAAACTGAAAACCCCTTGAGAGCAGGTAAATGCTTTGCAACCCTGACCCCCTTGCTCTCACATTACTTAACTACCCTGCGGTTCTTGCATTACATCACCATTCAAGGGATTGGTTCCTGCATTTTAACTCTCTCCCTGTCTCCTCCGATTAGGAGCGACACCGCAGCGAAGAAACTTCGCCGGAGTTTGCGCTTTCTCGCTTCGCTTTTTATCTGCGGGCCTCTCTGCTCTCGTCGCTCTGCCTGGCTCTGCCTGTTTTTCCCAACCCGGCCTCGCTTCAACTCATTCAGGTCGCAGTGCTAGAACAAAAACTCTTATCAAAGTGAAAAGAAATGCCTCTTCGGGACCAGAAGAGGAGCGGAGGGGCTGGGGAAAGGGGAGAAGGAAGAGGAGGAACAAAGACGGGCAGAAAGGGAGGGGGGGGGGAGGAAGAAGAGGAGGCTGAAGGCTCAAGACGAGAAGGCAGTGGGGGGGGGGCAAAAATGTATAAAATCAGAAAAAAGAAAATAAAATTAAAAACAAACCTCATGGACATCACTGAGGCTGAATTCCCTCCTGAGGTGCAGAACATGAGCGCTCTGGAATGAGTGTGTGTAGAATTTGAGCCAAAGCTTAACTAGCCTGAGTGAGTCATATCCTTCCCACTTGATCCCAGGCCAAGCGGTGATGTAATGCGCTGGCCCTTCTCTAGCGCCGAGCTCTGGCTCTCTCCCTCCGCTCACTCGCTCAGTCGCTCGCTCTCTTTCTCCTGGGCTCGCCCTCCTCCCCCTTCTCCCTTTTAGCTCAGTGCTGGTGAAGTCACCATTTAAATCTGGCAGAACTGAAGCAAAAACTTCAATGTAACCAAAACAGCCCCAGGCCGAGTTCCAGACTCAGAGAGCTTTCCCGGTGCAATTGCCCTTAGAAACGAGTAAACAGAGCGGGAAACAGTGCCGCCCGGGGTTGGCCCAGCAGCTGCCTCGCACTCAGACAGGGGACCAGCAGTTCTGCTGGCGCGGGTCCACAGGTTCCGATAAAATTTTTAAAAATGACTGCTTAAACAAAAAAAATGCCCGTGTGTTGGGAGAAAGGGAAATAGCCATGGAGACACACGGAGAGATGGGTGAAAGACAGCAGGTTGGGAGGGTGCAGTGGGAATGAACAACTAAGACAGGTGACCAGCCCAGGCTGACGGTAACAGGGTTTCCGTGGCCCAGGGCTGCTTTTTTTTTTTTTTTTCCTGGAGCTGGATGGGATTTTCTGTTGCTGAATGCCAACCACCAGGCCTCCAGAGAGTTCTCCCATCTGACCCCCACCCCACCCTCACAACAAGGGCAAACCCCCTGCTGGGCAAAACACATGCCTGCCTGCGTCTGGAGCCACCTAGAACTGGGAAGTCACAGTCACTTCTCCGCTGGCCCATACTGGTGAGGAAGGGAAAAGGACCCTAGTTGCCAACCACAAAGTTTGCCTTTCTGAGATCAGCACTCCACTTTCCAGTGAGTCGTCCACAGAGGAGGGAGGTAAAATATGGCCCCCCTTCAAATGAGGACAGGCTATCTGTCCCTGCACTTGCTGGGGGTGCTGCTGTGTGGCTGGCTGTGAGCTGAAAGGAGGCAGGGAGGACAAACAGTGTGTGTGTCTCTTTTTAAATTACAGGGTGAGGAAAAACAGCCTGGGGTGTTGGGGGTGGGCAGTCACGCAGTATCCTTCACGACTGACGGTGAAGTCCTTTTCATTGTGGAACTTCACCCCGCACTTCACACCTCTGCTGCTCAGGACTCTCCCTAGGAACAGCCCAGACACCTGGCTGTTTTTCAGTCCTGCTTTTTAACTCTATCTTCTCTCCTTTTCCTCTTCCCCTCACCCTTCATGCCTCCTTCAAAGAGAAAGAAAAAAAATAATTGTAAAAAAAAAAAAATAGGAAGTTCACTAGAATTTTTTCTTAACACCACAAAAGCAGAAGAAAGGTATGGGATTGCAATCTGTTTATTTATTTTTAAATAATCCTAGTCTGTTGCCATTGTCTTTTGCTTCTCACAGCTTTTGGGTCCGGTGACTAGTGGAGGTGATGGAGACGTTTGTCTCTTCGGTGCAAGCTGGTAAGCAGAGACGATCCGCACTTCCAAACTCTGCTTTCAGAGAAATCTCTTAGCTTATTAAACATGTCTGCTGCTAGGGGACAGAGCTGTTCATCTGAGTCCCTTGGAATTTAAATCACAGCTTCAGGGAATATCAACACTCAAGGTGAAGAGTTAAACAGCAAGGTTCTGGCTGACCCTGGGGCCCGGGGTAGGGAAGAGCTTCCCCCAGCAGTCTGCCCTGGAGCGTGACATCCCCAATTGATGCTGATGCCACCATTGCACCAGTGACACCTTTATCAAGGCCGGCAGCTCTGAATTAGAGGTGATCAGCCGTAATTACAGCTGGCGCCACTGAAGCCCGTGGCTTGACAGCCGCAAATGTGGTTGTTATAAAGTTGGGTCCACCATGTCAGTGGCCTGTATAACTCACTTACGTCTGACTCGCCAAGCAACTATTGATTTTTCTTCTGATGCAGGGAATAAATAAAACAAAATCCTCCTTCCCTCCTGCCAGGGAGCCTTTCCACTCCCAGGCAAGCTGACGGGATTTTATAGAAACTATTTTCTCCTTTTTATAAGAGCCATTGACCCTGCTGATTAATGGAAAGCTAAGGACTTTCACTTTCCCTTCTGCACTCCCCACCACTTGCCTTAGTTTTCATATTGAAATGTTTTCTGTATGTTATTATTTGAGGCAAATGAAAATGAGTATGTGGTGAAGTTTTTCATATCGACGTTGTCCTGCAATCTCAACAGGAAAATGCTCTTTCTAGGGTTTCTCTTAGAGCAGTCACAGGGCCTAGACCACGCTGCTAGATAGTGCGCCCCACCCCCCACCCTGGCTTTTTTCTTCTTTCTCTGAAGTAAGAGAAAGGAGCCCTGGGGTGTAGGTGAGGATTACCGGAAGGAATTTTTCCTGTGCCTTCCTTGGAAAGTAACAAAGGAGATGTGACATCTTTGACCGGAAGTCAGGACCTCTCGGGGGATACCCGGCACCTTGGCCCCTGCCAGGAGGAGGGGATGAGAGGTTCCAGGTGGGGAGTGTGCCTCTGATGGGGGCGTGAGGTGGCCAATGGGTCCAGTGTTTCTAGAAACCAGCCAGACTCCAAGGGCCCAGAACCCGATGATGATGATGATGATGATGATGATGATGATGATGATGATGATGATATTAAGCCTACAGTGTGCCGGGACACAGTGACATTCCAATAAAAGCTTTTGGAGTGCTGGTCTGTTAGAATCAGTTTCAGAGTTCAAAGGGGTCTGAGTATTTACATTTGCACTTGCCGTCCAAGCGTAAGTACCGTTCCACCATTCCTAATCAGGCATTCTCCCTGGCTGCTGGGTATCTCTCCACTTGACAAGAAACCCTGCTTTCCCATTTTCCTTCCTGTGAGCAGCTAATGAGAGAGAATATCCTGTTCCCAAAAGGAAATTCCCCTCCGACTCAAGAGCTTCCTTTTCACCCATTTGGCCTTCTTGGTCGCCTCTCCCCCACAGGCCCCTCCAAGTACTAACTGTTCTTCTGAAGAAGGGGGGCTGTGCAGATAGGGGTTGTAAGATGCTGTAATTCCAGCGGGATCCTTCTTAGAAGTAGCCCCCAGCCAACAGGCTGGGCCTCCAGATGAGCTGGCTCGCTCAGGAATGCTTACTACACCCTCCTTTCAGAACGTGTCATCCTTGGGGACAGGGTGGTGGGTACCGCACAGCTGTTCAGTGTAACTCAGGCACATACTCCAGGCTCCTGATGAAACGTTCGGCTCCAAAGAAGTGGAAACCTCTGAGATTTGAGCTCAGAGCTCAGGACGAGTTTGGACTGTCTCCAAAACGACCCACTAGAAAAGGCACAAGTTAGGCTGCAGGACCGAGGGGCTCAACAGCCAAAAAAAGCCAACTAAAGGAGACTTTGCAGGCCCGAGGGCGCACACACGGAGACTCACAGAAAATAGGAGACACGATGACCGATGACCGTCGACCGTTCTTCCTAGAGAGAGCTGATTTTTTTCCTCTTGGATTTGAATTTATTCTCCTCAAGGAACAGCATATCATCTTCTTTCAGACGTTGTTTTTAAAATTTAACCCGTGATTCCCACAGTCCCAGTGGAGTTGGAGGGGCCAGATAATTTCAGAGTCAAATAAGCTGTAATGACTATCACATGGACCCAGCCATAAACCTAGTATTAAAAATTATTCAGAAAAAAGTGGCATCTCTTCCTTTTTTAATTTACAATAACCAGCCAGGTGGTTTTCTAAGACCTCCTCTGCAAATTGCTTCCAGCGAACCTTCCGGTCACAGACCACTGCACACCCACGTGCTGTCACTCAGCATTCCCTTCAACTTGGGTGTCCCGTGTTTTCACAGTGGCCGGAGGCTGAGGGGCCATCTGGGTGAACCTCTGCAGCACACATCCTGGGCTGTGGGAGAGCCGCAGGTTTAGGTGACTGGGCCGGCTAAGGGCAGCTCCCAGCCACCACTCCCAGGGTGTCACCAAGGGAGTGGCAGCCCTTGGTGACCTCTATCTTGTACCTGCTGCAGCTCCAGTGGCCCAGCCCTGGCACCAAGTACCCTCAGGCGACTTGCTGACCTTTCCTGTGTCAAAACCTGTCGGTAATGTTCTGAAGCAGCAATGTTGAATGTGACTCAGACAAAGGAATGACTTTCTAATGATGGAGGCATCAAGGAACCTTAGGGGTAAGTGTTGGGAAGTTATAAGAGACTTTGGTCAGCCCTAAAATATCATCACTGATTCTGTCTGCTAGAATGGTTTTTTTTCCCCTCTAACTTCTCTGTCTTTCAAATGTGCACGTCTTTGCATCACTCGAACCTATCACAGTGTCTGAAGGGCAGCCGACACGCAATGAATATTTGTGGAATAAATGAATATGTGAATGAAAGAATCTATTCCTCAGCTCAGGCATTACCTTTTCCATGGAGGCCTTGCTGGATGACCAGGCTGGGGTAGGGGTGTCCATTTCTCAGGAATCCTGTGGCAACTTGGACCAGATTCTGTCCCAGCGAGAAGCCAGCTGTGTACCTATTTCCACGCCTCTCTCCTCAGGAGTCCTTAGCTTCTTTGGGGTCCAGATTGAACTTACTCCTCTCCACATCCCTCGCACCTAGTAAGTGCCTGACCAAAACACAGTAGGTCCTCAAGAAATGTGGCTGACCCTGAAGTGGTGGCAACACAGACTGCTGAGTCTTCTCTAAATATTTTTCCTCCTAAAAGGCTTTTTTCCCCTTTTGTATTCTCATGCACACTTTTCCTGCGGCTTCCTTAAGATCTGGAACACCTAGGAAAGCTGGAATAAGAAAAACATCCCGGGAGATCTGGCTGGCCTTCTCCATCCCTGCCCCATGCCATTTCTCTTTGAAGGGCCTTAGATTCTTCTTGTTCTCCTTTTCCTGGATTCAGATGGCAGTGATGCCAGAAAGAGCACCCTGAGGTTCTCAGAGCAGCTGGCCCTAGACCGGTTTCGCCAGTTTCCTACATGAAGCAGCCAGGGGAATGGAAACTTGAAATGTGAAGAACTGACACACTCCTCTTGGTCGGGGTGCTGGTCGCACGGTTGCTGAGGCATCCTAAGGAAAGGGAGGCTGCCACTGGGACTCATTCATCCCCCAAGCAATGCCTGTGTCTGTTCTAAGCTGTGGTCCCCACAACTCAGCGTTAGGACTACAGGAAGAAAACAAAAAATGGTGGACCACAGGAGGTTCAAACATTGGTGGGAAGAAGTAGATACAGGCGTTCTGGTGCTGAATGGAGCCAGGACATGGCACAGAAGTTGAACGGGGCTGGCTAAGGAGTGATTCCTCTCGGGAGAGGGAGGCCGCTGTGAAGGAGAGAAGGTGCCTCTACTGCAGGCTCCGTGGACAACTGTGGTTCAGAGGTAATCCGCCAAATTCCCACTGTCCCTTTAGACGAAGTGTGGTGACTGGAAGAGTCTAAGGTAAAACGAACGGGGCACCTAGGGTGCAACATTTAAGGAGGAGCTCACTCTCAGGGCTGTGCAATCCCACGGGATGACTGTCTCCTTCAATGCAGAGCTGTGGGCACCTCCCTCATCTCCACTAGTCCAGGCCCTGAGCTGGGTGGTGAAGACCTGCTGCTCGCTAGGGACTCACAAGCACTTGCAGAACTAGTAAAATAACCTTGGGAGGTGCTCTGGATCTACCTGGCCAGTTGGGGCTGGGGGCGGAGAGATGATGATGCAATGGACTGGACGTTTCCTTGCAAGTAACCTGTTCATCAATCTCACCATCTCGATGTCACGTCCTTTAGCTAGCCATTCTATTCCTCCCCCCACATTTGTTGCTTATGTAAAATACCAAGATCATGGCTCTCTCTATCCTTCATGTCAGAATGTGTGGAAATTGATCCCCCCGTGTTTTGTAGCTATCATATCTATCTTAATGACATATATAATAATGCATGCATACACACATAGACATGTGTTTACATATGTGAATATATACATGTGTGTACATGCCAGTATTTGTCATCATTAGCCAACACTTATTGAGCACATATTCTGTGCAGTGCATTGTGTTAATAAGTGTCCCACAGACATTAATTCTTTTAATCTTTTCAGTAACACTATGAAGTAGGCACTTTCCTTATCCCCATTTTATGGATGAAGAAACTGACTAAGAGGACTTGGCAAACTGCCTAAATGCCTCAGTGGAGCTGAGACTTGAACTACAAGTTGTCTAATGCCAAGGTCAGGGATGTGACCATGTCCTCTCACTGTTTGGTGTCAGTGCACTACCACCTTCCGTAGCCCGCCTGCTCCTGGTGACCTGGGTTAATCTGGGCCCAGAAGCAGGCAGGGTTCTGGACCCAAGGTAACTGTGATAGGCGGTATGAGTCTCAGGGGCTTCCTGACTCTGATTGGAGGGATTTTCCAAAGGAGGAGGGCTAGAGAAGAAGCAGAGGAGAACAGGGCCTTTTTATGGCATAACGTCAGAAAAATAAGAAAGGCAGGTCACCCCCTCAGGTGATCGGATGGTGTTGCCTGGTTCTCACCACTCACCTGGCCTTCCCCATCTTCCATCATACCCTGAAATCTCGTCCGGGGCCACATCTTGAACCGACACTGCAGAGGCCATCCCTGCAGCTGTCCTCTGGCCCTCATGCTGCTGGTTTCGGGGCCCATTCCTTCTTGATGGGTCTCCCCATCTCTCATGGAGATCCCGATGATCATTGGCTGAGAATTCATGCCCGGGTTACTTATCTCTTTGCACATTATACATTCAAACCATTGGGAGTCTCTTTTCTGAATATTTGCCCGCAAATACTTTGCCCTTGCTCAAAAGGGCATTCTATAAAGAGTCCTCACGTCTTTAAATGATAGCCCTGAACATACACTCTACTGGCTGTTTTTATTGTTCAACATTTTTAAATTAAAAGAATGACAAAAGTGAGAATGAATCTGAAGAGGTTTTGAGGGCATTAGAAACAAAGAGGAAGACTGACCATCAAGAATTATATTTGTGGTTTCTTTGCTTTTTACAGCGAGTCCAGCTGGAGAGCTGTGTGTGTGTTTAAAACTGACCCCCCTTCTTTGGAGCAGAGAAGCTCAAGTTCACCAGTGAGGATTATTCCAGGGCTCTGCATGGAGAACGAACCCTCCAATACGTTTGCCTGGAGGGGATGAGAGGAATTTAAAAAAAAAACAAAACAACAAAAACCCAAACCTGAAGCTCTCGGCCTTCCAAATGAAATTATCTATGTTTTTATTAACAGAGCCCCTGAGTTAAAAAGTTGGTTTTGATAAGAGAGAATAAATGAAAGAGAAAACTGCTGACATAATATTTTGGTTTCCAAACCCCCTTCCACAGTTTACTGCCCCTCTCAGGCCCATGCAAGACTGTGATAGCTGTGTGCTCACTGGAATCCCAGATAGGAAGGGGCAGTAACCCTGCCCCATGCTGCCCGTCTGCTCGGAACGTGAAGACCCACGCGTGGTGACGCTTGGACATGCATCGGCATGCGCTTCTGTCTTTCCAGAAGTGAAGTACTGTGTGAATTATAGATAACTTAGTCTTGTCCTCTCCAATTCTATGAGGGAAATAGTTATTATGAAGTCCAAGGGGTCTTCCGGGTTGGAGGTAAAGGATCCTAAATTTCTCATTTTTCCTGAACTTCAGAGCTCCTCTGATGTTAGCAGGAAAGGAAAGGAAGGGGAGTGCTGAGCGGCAGCAGGGCCAGGGCGAGGGCCCACTTCCTCTTCACGGCCACCCCAGCTGAAAAGCATGCCTCTAAGCTGTGTGAGAGCACATCTCTCGTGAGCAACACTCCTTGAGAATCTCATAAAAACTCTGAACCTTCCTTTTAACCACAAACCCCAGGTTAAAAATCCTCAAGATAATAAAAACAAAAACACGTTCTCTTTGTACTAAACTTCAAGCGATGGTCTTTTACAGGTAAAGGAAAAGCAGGCACATACAGGGGAATCTCAGTGCCTCAAAGGCTAACTCCTGGCCTGGCAGACCTGGGATATTTTCTAGCTCAGTGGTTTTCAGACTCAGTGTACCTAAGAATCTCCAGGAGAGATTAAGATGCCAATTCCCAGGTACTACCACAAAGACTGTAATTGTCAAAGTGGGGCCTAACAATATGTATTTTTTAACAACTCCTAGAGATTTTGATGCTAGTGATCCACAGACCAAACTTCAAGAGAAACCGAATTCTACCTGGTCATCCTGTGGTCATAGAAATATTACATACAAATTAAATAAGAAAAAGAAAACAAATATAGATACACATGTATTTTTCCTGCTGTTCGGGCTCAAAGGGAACTTTAATTTTCTTTTACCTCTTATTTTTTAAGGTAAAAAGTACAATTATCTGCCCTAAAATGATCAAATCTTTAAAAATGGGCTATAGTGGCTTTTCCAAAACAGGATGTCTACAATAGATGGAAATAAAACATGTGTGTTCAAAGTAACACAACACCATCTAAAGAGTCTGTGGAATTCTGGGCTCCAGGACCCCCTGATAAGATAGGGTTTCCTGACCCAGGGCTGGTTGAGCAAGGCATTTCTCTCCTGTGTTTACTATCAATGCTTCCAGATGTTTACTTTGCAATATTCCCAGTCTGCCCACGTGACAGTCACAGGGAGGGCACTTTCAGGGAGGGGGAAGGAATGTCAGTGGTAATCAAAGAGTGAATTGCATGAGACCAGCCCACCACACCTTTGGTATAACTCAGTTATCTTCTAGAACTTTAGTTAAACATCAGACAGTGGTCTTGGTTCTGAACAATACAAATGCTACAGAATGATACATAGGGTCCCCTTTTCCAGTGTTCTTTACCCACCACTTTCCCCAAAGAATGTTCTCAAAGTTTTTCATCAGTCTTTTTACTCTTAACATTGTAAAGTTCCACAAATACTTGAGAGGAGGAAGTGGCAAGCCATCCACAGACCCAAGAACAAGAATGACCGATGAAGGGGAATGAGGATCTTGACCTGTGAGTCATCAAGGGCTGCAGCTACTAAGTAGGAATTAAGTGTCTGAATTACAATGATAGTCCTTGTATAATTTCTGTTTGACCAACTCTCGGTCATATTAACAGCTCTTGAAACAGACACCACACACAAGCCCAGGGAACAGACAAAAGGAAAAACCTTGGTAGGTGCTGAATGTCTGGGAAAATAATGTTGCAACAGGAGGTGGCAATGACGTAAGAGATAAAAGGCAATGAACATGAAAAATAATGATGGATATGACAAAAGCAAAGAGGCCTCTTAAGCATTTCTTTGGTCACTTACTACTTTTTTCGCCAGGGGCCATCATGCTCCCTTTATTGTGACACCTACCGAAGCTTTTTACATCTATTTACTCTGAGAAGGTCTGTGTTGACAGAAGACAAAGCCTCCCAGATTTGGAGAATGAAGAGATATTGATTACCATCAATGACTCTGATCTTTGAAAGTTTGGGAATAGCAATCCTCTTTGAAGTCCTCATACCTTTAGAAACAAATAATCTGTAATTGCCAGCAAACTGTCTTTCTCATTGAGTAGAAAAAAGAAATATCCTCCTTGCTGGCTTCTCATAGGCAAACCACAGTCTTCTCTGTCTCAGCTCTGAGATGCCATGGTGTGCGAGAGTGTACGTGCCGCATATCCCAGACTGAAACAGGATCCACAGTGCGTGGCTGTATAGGGCAGTGTGACTTTGCAGGGTTCACTGTGTTTGAGTGCAGAAGGCCCCATAACTCAGTCTGGGGCAGCTCCATTTTAATTTGTCAAAGTTTCTGTTATTTTAACAAAGGTTATTTGGTGTTACATAATATCTCTTGGCCCGGCTCAACCTCAGCACAATTGAGATCCTTGGTTTTCTCCCCTTTCAATCTCTCTCTCTCTCTCTCCATTTCCTGAACCCTTTTGTTCTCAACTGGTTTCAAGTCATCTATCAAAAGATTTTTGCCAACTAAGGCACATTTGCCCTGCTGTAAAAGTGAAGTTATAAGGTCTGGTGGTGGTGTTGGAGACACCAGGACAGGAGATGGGATGCAAATAAACATCCCATTTAAGGGCGCTGCTGCCCCTTTGGTTCTCGGTTTCAGAGAAAGAGCAGAAGACAAAACGAGGTCTCAGACCTCGGGAAGATAGCATTCTAATGTAGAATGGGTAAAAAGAGATGATGGGCAAGGAAACAAGTAAATAAATAATCAGAGATAGTGATAATTGCTACTAAGATAAAACACCACGAGGAGTCTGGAACGTGGGTGCGGCGGCAAAGTCTTCTAGATAAGATGTCAGGCGAGTCCTCTGAGCAGACATGACAGTCCACCTGAGAACTGAATAATGAGACAGAGGCATGAGCCTGGATAGGGAAGAAGAGGTGTGCAGAGGGGACAACCTGGATAAATGCCCTAAGGTGGGAAAGAACTTAGTGTGTTCCCTGCATGGAAAGGCAGCCATGGGCGGAAGGAGAAAGACGGGAAAGAGCTAACCTGGGGGAGGTAGGTAGGGGTCTTGCTGCCACAGCAAGGAGTTTCTACTTTATTTTAAGGCAAAGACAAACTATAGGAAAATCTAAAGAAGGAACTGACATAATCTGGTTTTTATTTTGAAGACATTGCATTAACTGTATGGAAAGTAGATGATCAGAGAGTAAGGACTCAAGTGTGGGGAACAATGAAGAGATTTTGCAACAGTCTGGATGAGTGGTGATGGAGGCTTGCACTAGGCTGGCAGCAGGAAACGTGGGTGAGAGGAAGGCAGAGCCAGGAAAGACGGATGTAAAGCCAGAGCACCACTGGAGTTGGCCACAGGAACGAGGAGGAGAAGGAATCAGAGAGGACTCTGCATTTCTGACCAGATCAGGTGGGTAAATGCTGTTGCTTAATTCATGGTGATGAAGCAGGTGGGTGTGCAGATGGCTTGAGGAGGATCAAGACTTCTGCCTTGGAGAAGTTAACTTTCAGATGCTGAGTGACATGCAGTTGGAAAAATCAAAAAGGCAGAGGGGTAGGGACATCTGAGCTCAGTAGGGGGCTAAGCAGTGTGGATTTCCTTTGGGAATCGATTTTGATTGACTGTCTTTAAAGCCACAGACTGGGGGAGTCTCAGAACGGAGTCAGGCAGGACACTTAAGTAAGAAGTGGGCAGAGGAGGGTTAGCTAATGAGGTGTGAGAAAAACCTGGAAGGAGGCAGGGGGGAGTCCTGGAAGTCGGTGTAAGTACAACAGCCCCTTCAGATGACCGAGAAGTACGAATTTGTTCAAAATCACCTCCTCAGTCATTCCTGTAGCTGAGCTCTGCCTAGGAAAGGATTAAAAGGCGAGAGAGACTTGGCTGAATGAGAAGACAGGCCTCCTTCTCCCTACCTCCTTCCTGCAGACACTCCGCCCCTCTCCCCATGGTTGTAAACATTAAGAAAGAAATTACTGTAATGCAGAAAACTTGAAGATTTTATTTCAAGCAACAAAAGATAAGGCACTTTAAAAAAAGTTCCACTTGGGCCTCAAAGCTTTTTGATACCCTTCGCTGGGCAACCTTTTCTTTTAACAATTGTTGTTTGTGGGGTAGTTTAAACATGCCTCTATAAAAAATATATAGTTTTTATTACCAAGAGACAAACTTCCAGTCAATAAGGCCTTCTGCTTTATTCATTACCATTTTGGGAATTTGGCAGAAATAATAAAACTGAAATTATCCATGGACATTAGTTGTAGATCTTCATTTGTCTCAAAGGCTGGAGGGAAAGATTAAAAGGAAAATCCTGAATTATGTTTTTAAACAATAATCTTTACTAATGCATGTAATTTTAATAGTGCTAGGACACTTCCCATTTTGGGGTGGTCTCAGGGTGGTTTGGGAATGTGAGCTGCTCAAGAGGTTGGAAGAGCTGTTTTCGAGCAGATGTTTCTAGAGAAAACAGGTACCCTGGGGCAGTTTCTGAAAAGGGATGGTCCTTCTGGAATGTGTGATTGTATCCATGATTGGGGGGGGGGGGGCAGGGGGCG
>VMDR010004863.1:0-56222 GCA_007922815.1 Macrotus californicus
GCAAGGACCTACATCCAAGATTACTCTATCTAGCAAAGCTATCATTTAGAATGGAAGGGCAGATAAAGCGCTTCCCAGATAAGGTCAAGTTCAAGGAGTTCATCATCACCAAGCCCTTATTATATGAAATGTTAAAGGAACTTACCTAAGAAAAAGAAGAATAAAAATATGAACAGTAAAATGACAATAATCTCACAGTTATTAACAACCAAACCTAAAACAAAAGCAAACTAAGCAAACAACTAGAACAGGAACAGAATCACAGAAATGGAGATCACATGGAGGGTTATTAGCAGGGGAGTGGGTAGGGAGAGAGGAGGAAAAGGTACAGGGAATAAGAAGCATAAATGGTAGGTAGAAGATAGACAGGGGGAGGTTAAGAATAGTAAAGGAAATGCAGAAGACAAAAAACTTATGTGTATTACCCATGGACATGAACTAAAGGGGGGAAATGCGGGTGGGAGCAGGTGTGCAGGGCGGAGGGGAATAAAGGGGGGAAATGGGACAATTGTAATAGTATAATCAATAAAATATATTAAAAAAATAAAATGAACATAAAAAAATAGATGGCATGTCCAACAGCATCTGGTTAGGGGTTTTGGAAGCTTTCCTGTTGTCTCTCAGCTATGACTACCTGCTTTGTGACCTCACTTGTGTTATTAATCAAATAGTTAGTATTTATGTTGTTCAAATGAATGTGCAGACTCAGCTCAGATTTTAAGCTTCCTGAGGGCATAAATGGTGTTTTACATCACAGTGTTAAAAGACTCGGATTGAGTATAGGAGGGAAGGGGAGGAGAGAGGAGAGAAAGGGGGAGGGGTAAAGGAAGGAAGAAAGGAGAGACTTCTGGTTCTCGGAGGCTTCACCATCCCAGCCCCTGTAATGTCTAGTAGCTCAGCTGTGAGGGCTCTTGAACCACTTGAGCCTCATAGGCCAGTCTTGTATTGAGACCTCAGGAGTCCTAGGCCAGATCTCAGCACTCATGCCTCCAGGGCATCCTTGCCACTTGTCCCTCTCTCATGTGCTGACTAATTCTAGTAAGTAGGGCTTGCCTTGTTCATGAGACAAGTCCTACTATTTACTAACAGGATCCTCCCTTGCCCCCTCAGCCCAGGACCTACTGAGCTAACCTGAGCAGACACCTCATTTTGCTCTATTCCTCCCCCAGGGCTTGGAGCCCAGCCCCCTGCCATCAGCCATCAGACCTCCATGCCAATGAGAAATGGTGTGGCACATGGTTGGGAACACTGCCTATCTGCAGGCTTCATCTCAGCTCTATTTTTTGCCAGCTGCGTGATTCTGGGCAAGTCGTTCTTTTCCCTCAGAGCCTCAGTTTCCTCACCTGTAAAATGGGGATGAAAATAACATTTAACTTATAGTATAGTTGTGAACAGAGATTGTGTTATGGTAAGATTATGGACAATAGTAGTGCCATTAGCCAGCACTAGAACAGGTCCAGCCTTTAGTGGCAGTGGGGGAAGGACTGGGTGGCCAGAGGTAGAAGACACAAAGGAAGCTTGTGACAGCAGCTATTTATCAACCAAAGTGAAAATAATTCAGTATTTTAACAACTGGCGTGCCATATAGGTGTGTGCTGCCCAGGTTGTGATATAATCAATGTGAGGTATCTAGCATGATACCAGATGGAGTGAAAGTGTTTGATTTAGGGTAGCAATTACCAGCAGTGTGCTGGTAAATGCTAGTAAGCACTGTTTTTTCAGAAAAAATAAAGAAATAAAAAGCTGCAGTTTTCAGTGTTTGCCAATTTCTGTGGTGCAAATCTTACTAACATGGGTCATTTCAGGAGCTTTGCAACAATCGCTGTGATAAAGGATTTCCATCATGCAGATACAATAGATATATGGCAATAAATTAACCCAACAATACAGAAAGTAGTAAGATGTAGTAAGATAACTGAGAAATAAGTGTTTGGTCCTTTTAATCTTTGTTCTTTATATAATTTTTAATCGTAAGTTTATATAATTTAATTTTTAAATAATGGCTATGTTTAACTACTTGCAGAGTTTCTGAAAATTTAATGATTACCTTTTGAGAACAATGTAAGTCATCTCCAGCATGCCTTTGTAAGAGAATGACTACTGTGCCTGCCCATCCACATGCCATATCTCTGCCTATTTCATTTCTGAAATTTTTGGTAACTCGCTTGCCCATTACCTGTAATTAGCCCTACATGATGCTCGTAGCTGGCTATCCTCACTTATGGCCACTTTTGCTTGCCTGTGAGTTTTCTATTCCTGGTAGCCACACCAAGTGTGTGTTTTACCCTAGGGGACATGCCTGATCCCAGATCCTTTCCTCTTTCTGTCTGGCCAGCCCAGCACCTCCTTGACCCCCTGCTTCCCTCCTGGGCTGGACTGTGATGGGACAGTGCTAACTGGGGGAAGAGAAGATGGTACCTAGTGGGGTGTGAAAGCAGAGAAATGTTGCATTTCTTCCCAGGGTTAGAGGGAACCACCTACAGATGTTTTGGCTCACAATTGCTAGGCTGCCTACACCCCTCTACGTTTCTCTGCTGTCCTTAGCATTTGTGCTTGGGAAGGTGCTCAGCAAATTAATTCCCCAAATGCACAGAAATCTCTCTTGCCAAATTCACTTCCCCAACCAGTGATAAATGCTCACCACTCGCTTGTGCAAGTGAAAACAGAGCACAAACCCCACAGCAGGAGCTGTGGCAGCGGGATGGGGAATTTACAGCCCTTTGAAACTCTGAAGGTCTGTACTTCACAAAGTTATCAAATGCATTAAAGGTCCAAGGAGAAGATGGGTCTGGCTTAAGGAAGAATAGATACTCCCCAGGAAGGGGTGTCCTGCTTGGTTCCTCTTTGTCAATGGGCAGATTTGTCATCAAGCTTTTATCTCAGGGAAACCTGCTCGAAGGAGTCAGGTGTCTGAGAGAGGGGGACACTGTTAGCAGACAAGCCTGCCTCTTGTTTTGTGTCTCAAGGATGAGGGGAAAGAAGGGAGAAGAGAAAAGCTAGGGCTGCACCATGGAGACAGGGGTGCACAGTAGAGAGAACTAACAGTTTGGAGGCAAAGTGACTTTGTTCAAATTTATCGTCCTCCCCCACCCCCGCTTTTGACTTGTGTGATTTTTGGCCAAGTAGGTCCCCTCTCTGAGCCTTGGGTTCCTCATCTGGGAAAACAGGAATAGTGGTATTGTACCAGGTGCTGTTGATGCTCTGTTCACTTCTCTCAGCATTGTCTGTTCCTGCGTGCTTCACCCTGGCAGCATTCGATGCAAGCTCTTGAGAATATTTGTCTCAGGGCCTTCAGGTTTACCTGAGTACACGTATTGCATGGGCCAGTGAATGCCCTTGGAGCCCCCTCAACTCCCAACTGGCTGGAGTGGAGGATGAATCCCCCAGCTCCCTGACCCCTCACTGGGATGTCCAGTGATAGAGCCTCGCTGCCCACAGGAAGAGTCTCTACAACACACCCTCTGTTGGCTTCTGTCCCTAATTTGTCTCTCTTTCCCTCTGCCTGATTGGTGCTTCCTGGGATTGGATCCTAAATAAACTGCTTGCACTTGAATCCTTGTCTCAAGGACTCCTCCTGGGGGATTCCAACCTAAGATAAGTATCTCTATCACAGGGTCATTTCAAGGGTGAAATGAGAAGACACAAAATGCTCTGTGAAAAATGCACAGTGAGCAGTACCTAGTAGGGACTGAGTAGATATCGGTCTACCGTTCCTCTCTCCATCCTCCTGTCTCTTTTCCAGGAAGCACCTGACAGACGCAGTGAGAACTTCATCTCTCAGGCTCCCTTGCTGTTTGCCTGGCAGCCATTTGAGTTACCTGCAAGTGAGAGAGCAGGCGAGAGGCTACCTGGAAGCTTGTCTCCCTGCTTTCATTATTCTGAGCCTCAGAAGGGTGTGAAACTCCCCAGGGACACAAGTGGAGCCTCTGGGAGTTCTTTTGGGGGCTAAACAGACTCCAGGATTAATTAGCTAATGCCGATGGAGTGCCTCGGAAATGTCAAGTGCTGAGTGTGAAGTGCCATCACTTGAGACGGTTTCCTCTCCTTGAGCCCTCTGTGAAAGATCTGTCGATTACTACCACGTGTGGAGGAGCTGTTGCTAAGCCTTCAGTTGGGACTCTTAACCAGGCAAGTATTTACAGTTCTCATTGGGCGATCAGGGCCTCACATGCCCGTAGAGACTGGAGCTCAGAGCCTGGCCTCAGGCCCAATGGACAGGGACTTGGGAGTGTTGGTGGGCTACTGGCTCCTCCACAGTGCCCCCTTGGGAATTAATCTGCCCAGCATTCCCCAGACCCCCTTACCCAGGCAAGGTCTTCCAGAACCCTCCACCCACATAGCCAAACCCTGAGGTTCTCATTGATCTGTGACTGATCTTCATCCAGAGCTTGGGCTTCTTCTTCCCCAAACCTGCTCTCCTGAGCATGGCACCACTATCCTCCCCAACATTGGAGGCATGTTGATTATCATCTCCATTGGCCAATCACCTATCAAATTGTTTGGATTGTTTTTCTATACCATTCTTGTCTCTACTTTATCACCACTGCTCTGGTTCAGGCTGTCTTGCCCTCCCAAGTTCTCTTGTCTTTCGTTTCTGGCCACTTCTCCTAGCTTCCAGTCTGTTTTCCACGTAGCCAGTGAAGGCTCATTCTGAAACCCAGTTATAATGGAATCCCTCCTGCAGTGAACACTCAATGGTTCCCTATTGCTTACAGAATAAAACACAAACTCTTCTGTCTGCCTAGGGCTTAATATGATTGGGTCTAAATTGACCTTTCTTATCTTTTATCCAACCCTCTCCTTCTAAGTTCTCATGACTCCAGCCAGCCTGAACCGCTGTGGAATTTGGGACCACTCACCCAATGAACCATCCAACCTCTCCCTGTTTCTGCCTTCACCCCAATCTTTGCTCTCTCTGATGCCCACACACACTTTTTTTTGCGTGTGGGGAGGTGCATGCTTTCTCTATCTCCATCTGTTCGTTGAGAGAACAGATCAAATATCCCCTCTTTCTCCTCCCATCTCCCATGGCAATCTGATCTGTGTCCCTATAGAGGCTTTTTGAGTTTGTATTACAGTGATGAGTAGGGAGTCAGCTTCATGCCTCCTATGTTGATGTGTGCCTGGTGAAGATGTTTTGAGAGCAAGTCCAGTGCTGTAATATAGAGATTCCCCTATCGATAGAGAAGATGGTTACATATAACCCCAAATTACCTGCTCCTTGGCTGTCATTGACCTGAACATGTGTGTGAGTTTATCTTTTTTCCCAGCCCTCAAGTATCAGCTTGTATGGAATATTTTTCTTCACTGTCAGCAAATATTAGTTGTTCAATACTTGTTGAAATAATATAAATTTGTGGCTTCAGAGACCTCCAGATATGTTATCAAGGTGTGGCATCTCTTTTGTAGGACGTATTTTTAGAAGCTGGGTTGGTGGGACATCACGGACAATTTGGGATTCCATGCGCAGAGGTTTGCTTGAAGCTCTCCTGCAGTCCCTTCCGGGTCCTGGGATCTTAATGTGACATTGCTGGGACATGCACTCTTCTGGAAGGGCTTGCATCAGGAAGACAGGGTTTGGACACTGAGGCCCTGAAGTGCAGGGACTCAGCGTTTGGATGGGCAGATGGAAACTTAGATGGTAGGATTTTTTCTTCAGCCTCACAGGGGTGGGGGTGCTGGAAATCTAGGTACATTGCCTGGCCTAATTTGGTTGGGTGGCAGGGGCAGTGAGCAGATGAGATCCAGCAGGCTTCATGGGAGTAATTCCCTCTTCTGGAAAGGGGACCATCCAGCTTGCCTGATGGCAGGATATCTGAAGGTATTGGGCCTAGTTTGTGTTTCCCCCCTCCCCTCCCCTCCCCTCCCCTCCTCAGAACCATGCCCAATATAATTTGTCTGGTCCCAAGAGCACCCATTGCACAACTCCAGGGCTCTGTATGATGATGCCCCTGGAGCTGAGATACCAGTAGCCCTGTCAGTTCCTGATTTTATCATCTGGAAGCCTGTTGAGGAGGTAAGTCCCTGATAGATTTTGTTTGACTTCCCATGTTTATAGGAAATCGGGCTGACATTTTAAAATTGTGAGACCTTGCATAAAATTTCACATTTCTGGTTTCTTAAAAAAAAATTGAAGGCCTCCCAAGACTGGCTTCTTATTCCTACAAGGCACCTGAAAGTTGGAGTTGAGCAGTGGCTGCTGCCCTAGACAGGGCAGTGTGCTGTGGGTGGCACCTGGCCTGCTTCGCGTACTTGCTGTCCTAACCAATGGCCTGGTCTTAGGTCACCGTCAAGGTGAGTACCGCTGATACACTGGAGGACCCTTCACCATCAATAAGTGAGGCCAGAACAATGTGGTGTGTTTCCAAATCACAGAGCGTCAGAACTGAAAAAGCCCTTTTGGAACTTTGCTCCCATCTCTCTTATTTTTAGACACAGACCTGGACCTCAGAGCTAGGAAGGGACTAGCTGAGCCAGACTAAGACCAAAACCCAGGGCTCCTTACCCATAGCCAGGGTTCTTTCCCAGTTAGACAGTGTTCCTGCCTCCTTTTTCTTTGTGTCCCTCATTTCACAGCCATCAGCTCCATTGCAGACCTGTGTAGGAACTGAGAGAAGCATGTGATGGGGAGGGACAGGGAATAAAGAGTAGGGGAGGCCCAAGCTGCTTAGGATAAAAGCTGAATGCAGGGGCGTTCAAAAGCCACTGGGCACTGAGCGAATTAAGCCATGCCTGTCTCCGTTGCCCGGGTACTCTTTATGCATCTCATAATGCCATTGTTCAGCTAGAGCCAGGGGCCAGAATGAGCAGTGTCTTTGCAGGTAGGCAGCCAGTACCAGCTCGGCAGAAAGAGAGGGAGCAGGAGAGGCTGGAATATTCCAGCTTGAAAACAGCAGCTGTATAATAAAGCCAGACTGGTTCGTCTCTGGGCCCCGCTGTCCCTCCTCTCCGCCTCAAAGTAGCAGCATGAATCAGTTCACTGCGGCAATGGTCCAGGCGATGTGACTTGCATCCCCATCAGCTACCTGATTGCGGTCCCTGGATGCACGAGGCACTGGATGTGCCTGGCATACCAAACCGCCCGCCCCCGTGCTGCAGCTGCCAGCAACTAAGCTCTCCGGCCCCGCCCGGCCCTACAGACAGAACTGGGCATCCTGCAAGGCCACCACTGGCCTTTTATCTTGTCCAGGGCTCTGGGCCAATCACTAAGATTCTGGGGCTGCTTTTGACGGGACCACCAGCCTGTCTCAAAGATGCCCTGACAAGCCCCTCCGGCCCTGGGCAGACAAAGGCTTGAAAGGAGAGCAATTGCACATAGTCCAGACGCCGCTGTTACTAATATGTTATTTTGACACACAATTAACTGCAAATTTGCTCTAAGCAAAGAGCTTGGGCCCTTGCAGGGTCTGTGTGGCACGGATCAGGCAGGATCTGGTCCTGTGCAAACCTTACCCTTCCCAGAGTTTGCCTCCTACCCACGATGATGCCACCCCTCTCAGGGCTGGGGGAGTGGACACCCAGTAAGAAAGCATGCAGCAGCCCACCCAGGGTCCAGCACAGAGCCAGGGACACCATGGCACAAATCAGGGAAGAACCTGCATAAAACCTGCCAACAGAGCGTGCTGAACAATCTTCTTAGAATGGTGCCGCTGACAAAAGACTGATTTGAGCTTTCCCCAGAGGTGGGATGAAGCGAACACATTGGCTTTTATCGCCTCTGCGTTTGGAGAGGGGCGACAACTGGTGCAGAGCCTGGTGGGGAGCCCTGGAGAAGGCGCTCTCCAATGAAAGGCATAATCTCCTGCTCCACGAACCAGGAGGGGAGGTGGCTTTTGTCCCCCACCAGCCTGCTCCCCCCATCCTGGAGGTCTCTGAATGGGAGCAGAAGCTGGAAGGAGAGGCTCCTGCCGCTGCACAATGCCACACAATATTGCTTCTCCCCAGGAGCCCAGAGGAGGCCACGGGCATACAGCGCCTTACTTTGAAACCAATCCTCCAATCAGCTATTTAAATAAGAAATATAATCTCACTGAACACCGAGAGCTGAGACACTTCCATTTACAAGGCACTTGAAGAAAGTCCCCAAGCCCCCAGTTTATCAGGACAGCCAGCTTAGGGCTATTTACCGGGGGTGGGGTGCTGGAGAGGGAGAAAGTAGAATTGAAGTTGTCTGTTAGAAATCCACGCGGGCAGCACTGGCAAACCCACACCCGGGGACAGTGCCCTACACAGGGAGATGGGAGAGTCTGCATTCTCACAAACCCTCCTTACAGACGGGTGGTGCCCTGTGCATTATTGTATCTGTGGGGACAAGGGGTGCACAGTGGTGACAACCGATTCCCAAGGGGGCTCCCTGGCAGCCCAAATCTTGCCTGTCACTCTTTTGGAAACATTGCTGTTAGAAACAAAATGTTCTAAAAGTAGGCTTTTTGAGTGCCTACGAAATTCATCACTGCAGCATTATTGTCAGAGGCCGAGTGGTCGTTGAGACTCAGTGGAGGAAATTTTCCAATAAAAGGGGGCCCAGCAAGGTGGAGGGTGGCATGACTTGACTAAGCTTCCCTCCCCTGGGTGAACTCGTGGTGCTGCCACCAGGACCAGCTTCTAGCCTTTGTCTTCCTGTGGAATCTGGCCGTGGACCTGTGTGGAGAGGGAGGCCGAGAGCCCGCGACTGTGGTGAATAGAGTGGGCTCCGGAATTGGTGGCCCCAGTGGGAATCCTGGTTCTGCCACCTGCTCACCCTCTGCCATCCAGAGCCTCAGTTTTCCTTGTGTACAAATGGGTTGTACAGACAGACTAAAGTAGTGCCTGGCAGGTAGACTGCACCCTGTATAGAATGGCTTATTATATTTTGGCGTTGGGGTACCCTACCTCTACTCATGGCTACCAAAGCCCAGGTGTGGGAGTCCCTGTTGGTCATGGCAGGTGTGGCCCTGACTGTGTGTAAAGAGGATTCCTGGGGCATCATGGAGACCAAAACCCACAGTCCAGAGTGCAGAAACTCAGGCCCAGAGAGGGCAGGGGACTTACCCCAGGTCACATAGCATGTCAGCAGTAGGGCAGGACAGCCTCTCAGAGCACCTCAGCTCAGTTTCTTTCCCCTGTTACTAAAACTAGCTCTGACTGAGTACCTACTGTGCTCCAGGTACCCTTCTAGCTCTTTGTCTATGTTTTCCACATTTAATTCTACAACAGCCCTGTTACAAGGTAGGGATCATTTTCATCCCCATTTTAGAGATGAAGAACTGAGGCTTGAAATGCCTTCTAATCTTGCCAAGGCCACATAGCGAGGAAGAGGTGAGCCCAGCCACCTGGCACTGGAGATCCTTTCTGCTTTCTTGCCTTGAGGGAGCTTGGCCCAGTTCCCTCTCCTGAAGGAACTTGTCCTTGTCAGAGGTGAGGAAAGGAGGTCTCAGCTTCATTTGGTATTCCCTCCCTCTTCAGCAAAGCACCTAAGTGCCTGCCACACTCCCAGAATGTCAGGGAACATCAGTGAGGCAAGAGAGGAGGGCCCCAAACCCGCACCCTGGAGTGTGGGAAGGGCTGGTTCACTCGGCTAACTTCCATTACACATTTGATGCATCGCAGAACTGCTGAAAGCCATCCATCACCGCCACCCTCACCTCCGCCTGCCTTCCCCACCTGCTCCCAGAGAGGGGGCTCAGCCTGTACTCACTGGCATGTGGGAAGCAGAGGGTGGGAGAGGGGATAACACCTGGCCATGTGTTCCTGGGCTGCCCCCTTGCCCTGTTCAAGGGCCTGAGAAGGAGCTTCAGGGTTGGCTGAGTCGCCATAATACTAACAAGAACACCATTTACTGCATGCTTAGTACATTCTGGGCAGACCTAAACTTCTTACGCATTTTATCTCGTTGACCCCCATGACCACTAACAGGTACGGTATTACTCTCAGTTGATAGATGTGTAACATCATGTTTAAGGTTTAAGTTTGGTCACTGGCCTATGGTCACTCTGAAGGTGCTAGAGCCAACTGAGCCCAATTTGTGAGTTCAGGACTCTAGCCAGGGGTGGGGAGGACAGGCATGCAGCTGAAAGGTGGAGCCGGAGGGTTACAGTGCACTTGATGGTCAGTGCCCAGTGGGGGGCTGGCCAGGCAGGAGGGCAGGTCTGAGTGCCCCAACACAGGATGGGCAACAGGACAGCTGTCCACAGGTAGCAGGACCCTGTCCCTTTCTCCACCCAGTTACTACAGACAGAACTGGGCTCCTTCTCATCCTCCATTCAGTTAGTGGCCAGTCTCCCAGCTGTCTCTGCTAACTGTCTTTGAATCCATACTACAACCCCCTTTCTCATGTCATGGCCAGTGCTTGGGGACTGCCCCAGCCTCCTGTTTGTCTCTGGCCTCATCCTGCCAGTGTTGTTTCTTTTCCCCACTGTAGCCAGAAGGATTGTTCTGGAGCCTGCATCTGCTCACTTGTTCCTCTGCTTAAACCCAAGCTCACCTCTTTACTTGAGATAAAGCCCCCACACCTTCCCTGGCCTGAGTCACAGGGCCACTCACCCCTCTGGGTTCCTCCTGCCCTTGCCCCTGCCTGGCCACCTTCCTGCTCATGCTCTGCTCCTGCTTTGCTCTTAGCAGGAGCACTGCCTTGCACCCCACTGTTTGGCTAATTCCTGCTTGTCATTTAGACCCTGAACTACATGGAATTTCTCCCAGGGAGCCTTTCCTGATGTGCCAGGCTGGACTACAGGGCCCGCTCTTGTGCTTCCCTCCGCCATGACACAAACCACACTGTCCCAGTTGCTTCTTTTCTTGTCTGTCACCCTCTGCTGACTGTCAGACTTGGGGAGGCAGTGAGTGTGTTCCCTGCACCATTGTTCATCCACGGTTGAGCACGAGGCCTGCCCCAGTGCAGTCCACGCATGACGAACGACTGATGTGATGAATGAATGAGTGATGCATGATCAGATCAAGATGGGTCCCCAAAGGTGTGGCAGGGGTCAAGGCCTCAGACCCAGGGTGCATCTTCGCGGGAGGAGGCAATGCGGTGTTTTGGAGTTTGAATACCTGGTTTTAAAACCGTCCCCCACTCTGACAAGCTATGTGTCCTTCGGTTTTGCCTCTCTATGCCTCAGTTTGTTTAGAGGTAACACAGGGCTAATAAAACTCCTTCTCTGGAAACTCTGGAGATAAGCCCTAAAAACAATGCATGTGCAGCATTGAGATCAGTGCTGGGCCCAGAAGGGCTCCTTCTGGGGACTGAGCAGGGAGCCCAGCCACCTGCCTTGGGCACAAAGCGGGCCCAGGCTAGAGCTTCTCTGAGACCTGGAGGTGAGGCTGGCAGGTCTGGGCTCTGCCGTCAGGAGGGATATGAGGCTGGGATCATGGGGAACTTGAAGCAGGGCAGCTCACCACACTGCCCCCTCCCCCAGCCTGCTGACATGGACTCACCCTTAGCTCATTCCTCCTTTGGACTTAGCCAGAGTTAGAACTGGTAGACACTGAGATCTTAGGGTTTGGAATGTTGGGTGTGGACGTGAGGGAGGTGGGACATGGGGCAGGGAGCAGACCACCATTCATTAGTGATCACTGTTGTGAGGCGGCCACTTTTAACCTTACTTAACGTGGTGAGTACCGCCCTGGCTTTAATGTCAGACAGGTGCCCCCGATTCTGGGTGTGTGACTGCAGGCACCTTGTGTCTAGTAGGTACAAAGTAGCGCCCCCTCGACTGCTGCAGTGAGCTTAGGTGATGTGGTGCACAGGAAAACACCCAGAGCCCCTCGATGCAGGCCCACCAGGGAATCTCTGGAAAGCCTCCCTGGTAGACATTATCATCCCCATCTCCGGATGAGGACATCAGGCCAAAAAAGGTGAAGTAAGGAGCCCAGGGCCATACAGCCACTGGGGACCAGAGGGCAGATAACCTGGTCCAGGCTCCCACTGAGGAGTTCGGCCTCTGGAGCCGTTGGGGGACCGCATATGGTGGATAGCATTTTCCTCATTGCTTTCATGTGGTGTTTCTTAATTTAAAGTGGGAAATTCCACATTCGGCGCCTCATCAATCATTTTTGTGAGCTCAGCTCAGTGGAAAACACAGAAAACATTTATATTTGTGGCTCAAACTGTCGAAAATGTAAAACAATTTAAATAATATTAACATTTTAAGAGCTTCCACTCATGGCTCTGTGAAATTAACCATTATCTCTTGGAGTGTTTGTTAAAATTCAGCAGCGGGTAAGTGGTGAGGCCCTACATGTGGCCATGTTTGGAAGGCAGGCAGGGCAGGGAGTCTGGTGGCTCCTGTGAGCCCTCCAGGGGCTAGTCCCACCCACACCCTTGCCAAGGGGGCAGCCCCCCTGCAGTGGGAACATAGGGTTCTTGGAGTCTCAGGACAAAGACCTCCCAACTGGGCTGGGTGCTGGAGGTGCAGAGATGAACACGACACAGATTCTGCCCTCAAGGGGCTGCAGTAGTGGGGGAGGTGACTAGAAAAATGTGCAATAGAGTGGGATATGTGCTATGTAGGAGAAGGGCGTGCTGGTGTCCTGGAAGTCCTGAAGAGGGAATCAGGAGCACTTCCTGGAGAAGGCAGCATCTGTGCTGACCTTTTGCACCAGGCAGTCACTGAAATGCAGGCACAGATCATCTCTCTAGCCCTTCAAGAACTGAAGAGGATCTGCAGTTTCCTGTCAGTGAGGCAGAAAGGACTCGGGAGGGGTAGTGCTTCTCTCTGGTGCTGTCTAAGCCCCTTACACCAGTCTGGGGGGTTGAGGATGCAGGTGAGAGGGTGGTTAGGGTGGACACTTGCTGGGCAGTCGGGCGATATAGGGGTGATGAGCCTAGAGGAGTCAAGACTCATGGGAAGAATAACGTTATTTTCAAAGGGATGGACTTTTTTGATGACTTCAGGAGAAAGATGAGGGTTTTATGGTCAGATGTTACGATTTTTAACCTATTATCTCCTTACCAGCTCTTTCCTGTGTTTTACCACAGTCATGATAGATTGACCACATGTAATTGTAAACTCCCCATCCTTGAGGTGTCACGCAGGTGCTGGGTGACGTGTCAGGAACTTGTGAAAAGGGGTGCTGGCATGGCCCATTCACCTGGCCTTATTGTGGGCCAGGTCGTGGCTAGACACTGCCTCCCTGAAGGAGAGCCAGGCCTGGTTGTTGTCCTTGAGGGGGTTATGGACCAAATTATGTTCTCCCTCAATTCATATATTGGAACCTTAACCTTCAATGTGACTGTATTTGGAGATGGGGCCTTTAAGGTGGTCATTAATTTTAAATGAGTGTGTGGCCCTCATCGGATAGGACTGATATTCATATAAAACAAGGAGGAGACCAGGCAGACCCCTCCCTCCCCATGAAGCACAGAGGAAAGCCTGTGTGAGAAGTGAGAAGGGGCCGCCTACAAATCAGAAAGAGAGCTCTCACCAGAAACCAACCCTGACTGCATCTTGACCCTGGACTTCCAGCCCCCAGAACTGTGAGAAAATAAATTTTTATCATTTAGGTCAGTGTGTGATACTTTGTAATGTGAGCCTGAACTGACTAATACAGTTTGGTGTGGAAGGCACGAAAGTTGCTGATTATAATACAGCAAGATACAGGGCAGAACGGAGCTAGGCACATGGAAGAGGCACCTGACTTGGCCAGGAGGGCATCAGGGTAGGCTCCCTGGAGGAGGCAGTGTGCTAGAGGCAAGTGTAGAAGGATGAGGAGGAGCTAGTCATGCAGATCAGAGAGAGGTGTGCCAGATGGAGGGGACAGAATGACTGTGTGACTATATTTGGAGATGTAGCCTTTTACTGGAGCACACGGTAGGGAGGGAATGTGAAAGAAAGAGAGGTGGGGGGCCAGGAGACTTCCAGCCACCAGCTCAGGGCCTTCAGCGCCTTTCAGGGAAGGCCATTTATAATTCAGTGCGCTGCAGACTCCTTGCCTGTCAGAGGACTTCGTGATTAGTGACTAACTTGCTGTGTGACCTTAGGCAAGTCATTTGACCTCTCTGCACCACAATTATCTCACTTGTAAACCAGGCAGAAGGACCCTGCCCTGCCCTCCTCTGGGACGCTTTGTGGGCTCAGCAAGCTAATGCATGCAAAAGCCCCACAGTAGCACTCAGAAATGAAGGTGTTATTATTATGTAACCACCCCGACTCCTTTCAGAGGGACGTGGAGTCAATTGGAGTCTTGAAGGATGTCAGAGAATTGGCTGCTCTCTGAAGCTTGTCATAGAGACCTGTCTTTTCATTGTACTCCTTTCATATCACGGTTGGCTCGATGAAAGAAGGGGAAGGAATCTTTGATATGTCTAAATATTCCGCTCCCTCCAAGACGGGAGGAATTCCGAGGAAGAGCTATTATTAGAGGCTGAGCTGGAAGCAGGCGCCTTTCGCGGATCAGAGCTGTCAGCTTGCATAAACAGCCTCCTGCGCCTCGGAGCCGGCCAGGCAGCATGGGCCTTGGCACGGAGCTGGTGCTCCAGTCCCGCTGGCGGAATTGTGGTGCTGCTGACCTGGGAGGCAGGAGGACAGTCCGGTCCCGATTCTACATCCACTTTGCTGGGCCACCCAGGGCACGCTGCTCACCCTCTCAGAGCTAAGGGAAGACAATATGGTTCTTACTGACAGAGAGGGCTCTGATGTACAGGAAAAATCACTTGCTGCACGGTGTGCTGAGAGGTGCCCAAGCAAAGGCTGCTAGCACCCTGGGTGTTATTGAAGCCAGAAAACTTTCTCTTTGGGAAGGGCGCATTAGGATTTGGTTCTTCCCAGACTTTTCCTCAGAACCAATTGGGAGTTTGAAAAATCAGATTCCCAGATACCACCTCAGGACTACAGAATTGGAATCTCCGAGGTGACTCCTGAGACTCTCTTTAGTAAGCTCCCAGGTGACATGGATGTCAGCGGCCCAGCATCTGGGGCTCCATGCCTCTGCTTGGCTCCGAGATGCTGTGATTCCCTGAGAACAGGGACAGGGTACAACTTGGTGAATCCAGCCCTTTCTTCATTTGCTTCCAGGCCACACTTAGCCCTCTGGGAGCCTTTAGTCCATAGACTGGGCAGATGGTGGCCAAACACTGCTCCTGGCCAGCTTTGGCTGGGGACAGCTTCTTCCATATCAGTCTCACCTAAATTGCCATGATACCAGCTGGCGATCCTCATAGAGATCAACCGCGGAGGGCTTCCAGCAACTGACAATGGGCCTCACTGGACTCGTTTCCAGTAAATCGCCAAAGTGTCTTTACTTACAGACAGCCTCATAGGGACAGGCCCGGAAAGGCCTTGATATGTCACCTACATCTAAAGCCTCTTGTTTCCAAGTAAAGAAATGGGTTCAATAGGGCCAACCTGGTTACTTCAACCAGAATCTCTGTCCTTTTGGATTAATTCCGGTTCATCTGGGACCTGGGTTAATGGAAAGGAGGCAGAGCCCAGTCAGGCGTACATACCTCAGAATCTTTGCTTCTAATGTAGGCCAACATCCTGGGGCAGATTGGGACCAGTCCCTGTCCTGGGTCTAATGGGTACCTTTGACCAGGCCTGTTGCATCACCAGGCTGGCGGAATTTACTCCCTTCTCCAGTGCAATGCTTCACAATCTGCCTGTTTCTGCCTTCTCTCCCATCATCATAAGAGCGGGCATCCCGGTAAGAGTGAGAGTGTGGTTCCCTGCCCTGACTGCTCCTTAAAATCCTCTGGGGAGCTTTACAAATCCCCATGCCCAGGCTGCACCCTTGAGCAATTAAGTCAGCGGCCTGGGGGAGACCAGGCATCAGGTGGTTTCACTGTGCTGCCACGTGGGAGGACTGCCCTGTTACTCCAGGGCAGTGGCTCAGGCCCGGGCAATTTTGCTCCCCAGGAAGCCTGACAATGTCTGGAAACATATTTGATTGTTACAACTGGGGAGAGGCCAGGGATGCTGCTACACATCTTGTAATGCACAGGACAGCTCCTGGCAAAAAAGAATGATAGCTTAGGACTTTGACTCTCTGAATGGTGATCTTTCCCCAGCAGACTGTGGAGGGGACACACCCATTACTCAACTAGCTTTCCACATCGCAGCTCTCGGTGAATTTTTCTGACCTCTTTCAGGCAGGCTCTAAAGCAGGGGTGTCAAACTCATTTTCACTGGGGGCCACATCAGCCTCGCAGTTGCCTTCAAAGGGCCGAATGTAATTTCAGGACTGTATAAATGTAAATATTCCTTAACAGTTAAGCTAGAGCTCAGTGATGCTGCCGGTTAGAAACAAGGTGCCAGGCTGGATAAAACACGGTAGAGGCCTGGATTTTGTGTTTGCCACCTGTGCTCTAAACATATGGTACTTACAATCTGAGTTACCGTACTTCATGACTAGAGTGACCCCAGACAATGGTTCTCAAAGTATTCTAGGACAGCAGTAGCAGCAGCACCTGGGGACTTGTTAGAAATGAGGAGTCTTAGGTCCTGCCACAGACTTGCTGAATCAGAAACTGAGGGAGGGCTCAGCAATCTGTTTTAACCAGCCCCCAGAGGATTCTGACACTCTGCCCTCTGCAGTGGGAGAAACCCTGGTCTAAGAGATCCTGGAGCCAGTGTGCAAACGCCAGTCCCAGAGAGGAGGTGGGACCCGCTGGAGGCTGCAGTCAAACACAGGAATCCTGGAGTCCTCGCCCGTGTGGCCTTTAATAGCCAGGACTCTGGGCTGGGCGCAGTGAGAAGGGCCTCCATTAGCAACCACACTCTCACCTGCTATAACAGAGTGGTGCTGAGGTTCAGCTGAGCATTGTTCTTCTCAGGGGCACTGTGCTCATGCGTGCGGGAGAGGAACCCGGGCTGTTCTTCACGTGCCAGAGTGGAAGTGGCCCCCAGCACTTTCTCCCACTCCCACCCCGATTGTTTGGGCGGTGTCTGGACTGAGCTTAATTGCCTCCAAAATGCCAGTGAGAAGTGGAACTGAATGCTGTTTGTGGCAATGTTTTGCGCTACAAGCCCAGTTGTCACATCACAAGAGGTGTCCCACTCAGGTGGCCTACGTATTGTGAGTCATTTTGTAATCAATGCCATTTATATACAGTTTGCCTGTTTTATAAATGTCGCTCTTGATCCCATTCAGATCCGTTCTCTTGAGAGGGAATAAAAGGGCTAATTGCATGTTACAGCCACTCCCAGAATTCCACAGGACCACGTGAGACAGCCCCAGAGGTTTTAAAGTTAACTTTCTCCAGGGCCCAGCCAGGGTCAGAATGTGTCTGAGGATGTGAGGGTCTGCATCGTCGAAGGCGTGACTGCCACTCACATGCTGGCTATGGGCTATTTGCTGGAGGCCCTCCCCAGTTTTCTAGAGAAAGCAAAAAATTCTGCATTTTTAATATGCAATTTCTGACTTTTAAATTGTTGGTAGCTAGTTCAGAGTTTTTCAAACTCTGTGATTTCAAACAAAATCCAGTTGGGGCTGGCTTTTGTTTGAAATCACCAGTCTGCCGGGACCTAGGAAGCACCTTGTGCAGGTGAACCTCCCCGGCCAGGCACAGGTGCTGGACTGATGTTTTTGGTACTGTGTGTGGTGTATGTGGAACATTGGGAAGCCTAGGTGAGAACAGGTGAGAGTAAGGGATGGAGTTCTTCAAGGTGCTGGGTAAAGGTTACCTCCTTAAAGCCTTCCCGTAGCCCACACATGCCATACTACAACCGTACGTCACCTTCAGTATTTTTCATGTGTATTAATTTTTGGTGGGTTGAAGTCTACACAGAAATGTAGGGGTTGGTACATTGTATCATATTGCCACATGGGTCAGCGAGCACATTGAAGACAGCAAGAATAAATGAATGACAATGAATGAATGATGAATGAATGAATGTTGTTGGCAGGGTTGGCTCCTTCTGAAGGCCATGGGAGAGAATGTCGCACGCCTGTCCCTTAACTTCTGGAAGCCTCAGGTGTTCCTTGGTTTGTAGGTAGCATTCTCCCTTGTCTTCATTTTGTCTTTCCTCTGTGTGTGTCTGTCTCTGTGTCCAATTTTTTTCTTTTTTTATAAGGACACTAGTCACATTGAATTAGGGCCCAGTCCAACGACCTCATCTTAACATGATCATCTGCAGGCCCTATTTCCAAATAAGGCCACATTCACAGTACTGGGACCAGGACCTCAACATCCTTTTTGGGAGGACACAATTCAACCCATAGCAGAATTCAAAGCCAGGATTCAGGGATGGCTTCCGAGAGAGGGCAATATTCAGGCTGGGCACTGACGATGGGTGAGGAGTTCTCCAGGTGGAGGAACAGGAAGGCAATCCTAGATTCTAGACAGAGGCTTGATGTCAGGCTGCATATGTGTGTTACCTCATGTCATGCACTGAAGGAATAATCTGCATCTCTTTTTAGACATCCCCGAATTCCGTTATGGTACTGATTTAGATGATCTTTCTTCTCTGAGTCTAGATTCTCAAGGGCTGACTGCCTAATTAGCGGCAAACAGCAAATATGTATTGAGAACCACTTTGTGGTAGGAATATTCACTGGGGACTCAGAGACAAATAAATCAGAGCCTTTGCTCCCTAGGAGCTCATAGGTCAGGTAAACACACAGTGAACCTACATGAAAAGGTAACTAATTAAATCAGAATAAGAAAGTTATGTCATAAGTGTGAAGTGAGTGTGAGAGATAAGAACCTTACTAGCTGTTTATAGGAGAGAACTGGCTCAGGGGGCTGGAGCAATCATGAAAGGCTTCCTGGTGGAGGAGGATTCTGGGTTGAGATTGGAGAGAGGGCTTGGATGTATATATAGAAAGAGGAAGAGAATGGGATTTCAGATAAAGGAAACAGCATAGCCAGCATTGCAGGAAGCCAGGGATTGGAGAATGATAGAGCCTCGAGTGTCAGCTTAGGAGGGTGCATTTCATGCCACCAGAGGACCTGGCTGCTGGTATTCTCCCTCAGGTGGGCAGATTGTGTGTGAGGCCCTGCAACTGGAGATGCACTGGGTTTGGCCGGCACTGTGACATATCCTACTAATGCAGACCCTGGGGCCAGCAGGGGGTGGCACAAATGCCCTCACACTCTGAACTTGAGGCAGATGCCACCCGACGACTGTTAGAGTCGCAGCTTGAGTCACTTGATAAGAGCAGACATCAAAAGCCAGCAATTACTCTTCTTGCCACAAAGGGCACTCCGGGAGGGACTGCCCTGCTGAGAGCTCATCGCAGAGTCACCCTGCAGGGCCCTCGCATGGTGGTGGCATCCTAAATTCACAGCTATTAAGTTAAATGACCGCCTTCACTAGCGCGGTGAAGCCCCAGCCCTCTGCCAGTTCTCAGGCCTCACAGGGAGCCCCGATTTATCCCTTGGCACTGCCTTACCCCACTTCTTGGCCTGGAGAAGAGGGAGGGAGCGCTGCCCCATGGGTTGGGAAGGAGAACGCCCACCACGAGGAGAGGAAGGAGAGAGCTTAAGATGTGTGCCCACAGCAAGGGTGACCTCTCTAAAGGGCCCAGGGAGGGGTTTCTTTTCTTTTATTCATTAAGAACACAGTATGCTTATTGGAACTGTTACTTTTCATAATTTATTAAATGTGATCATAGGTCAATATCTTCATCCTATTACCTCATTGGATACATTCATTGGTGTTACATAAAACTTCATGTAAAGTTAAATAAGAATTGAAAGGACAGCTAAGAACATAACCATGATCTGTGTGACAGGATCCGTTATCATGTGCCCCAGTCCCCATGCAGGTATTTTTTCCATTCACGGGCTTCTTGAACTTTGACTCATTTTCATGTTGGAGAATACAGAGTGTCTCCTCTGAGCTCTGACCACTGAGTGCCCAGCCACTGTGTTATCCGTTTGCGTTAACCAGTGGGACCTGCCCACAGGTGTACAGCAGCAGGCCCAGTGACCCTCAGGCTTCTCAGACAGTGCATGGCCCACAGGGAATGGACGGAAACCTGGCCTGGGCCCTGGGGGCCTAGGCTCTTGTCCTGGCCCAGCCCCGATTGACCGAGGGACCTTGGGCTCAGCATTTCTTCCTCAGCCTCAGTTTCCTCTCTAACAAATGGGAAACATGATGTCTGTCATAGTGATCAAATATTTTGATATTGAATGAGAAAGAGTCCCAAGACAAATTTTTTGTCTTTTGAGTGTTTCAGAAAATTTATAGTCAATACAATTCTAATCTCTCGAAACAAATATAGTGAGGTGGGGGGTGATGGAGACTGGCAATTCTCCCCCTCCCCCCCATCAGAGTCCCTGACAGAGACAGCCTCTGATCCCACCCCATTCGTGTGTTGGTTTACAGACCCTTAATTATATGATCAAGAACTGGGAACAGACCGACCAAAAGTGAGCTATTGCGAATTAAAGTTGTCATCATAAATCAGGACTTAGAACTTACAGACTGACGTTAGATGCCAGCAGGAATGCAAAGCCCCATGCATGAACCTTTCCAGGAGCACACATATTAAGCAAATATTTCCGCTCAGCCAAGAAGGGTAGCTCCTTTAAGACCCACCTCCTCCAGGAAGGCCCCTGCTTTCTCCATACACCACCTCCCTACTTGTGCCTCTGCACGAAGTGTGTGTGTTTGTGTGTGTGTGTTTACTAGTGTGTCTGTGTACTTCTCCGACTGTGGGCACCTCTGGCTTGAGGACCACATCATTTCTGTGACCCCAGAACCTGGCACAAGGCCTGGTGGGAGAAGGTGCTCAGCAAATAAACAGTGAATTGAAATCCTTGCTGAGCTCCTAATGTGTGCCCAGCACTGTGGGGAAAACTGAAGATTAGTCTGGTCATTGCCCCAGATGTGTTCCCAGTAGAGAAACAGAGCGGCCAACATGGTTGGGCAGTGTGGACGGTGGGTGGGCAGTCAGGAAGGGGAGGTGGCTGTGCTTGGAGAGGGGCACTTGGCTGGAGTCTTGAGGATGGTCAGGAGTTAGCAGTGGGGAAGATAGGGGACATTCCAGGGGAATGACACACATTCCTCAGTGCTGGGGAGTGGCAGGATCTCTAGGAGGTATATCTCATTCCACCCTCCCAACAGCAGTTTGTAGATATTATCTCTGTTTTACAGAGGAAGACACTTGGGTGTCACCAGATTGGGTGATTTCCATGGTTGCACACAGTGTGGCATTTGAGCGCAGGTGTGTCTAAAGCCCAGGACCCTGCTCTGTGCAGGCCCAAAGTACCCCAGCAGTTCGTGGGCAGAGGAGACAGTGGGTGTGGCAGAGAGCAGCAAGGGGAAAGAGGGGAAGGAATCAGCCAGGGACACTGTGAGGCCTTGCCCTTCCAAAGGTTGTTTCCCAGTCCTTACTAGGCCATGGGACTTCTAGCCTGAAGGGCCAGCTTTTGCTCCCCGTTGGGCAGATGAGGACTCTGAGACCACGGAAGGGAGTGCTTTGCTTGATCTGCTGGAAATAACTTAGGAGAGTCACTGAGAGAATGGGGATGTCTCTACAAGAATGTCAGTTCTGTGAGGGTAGAGACTGCCCCGCTTGCTCTGCATGGCACTCTTGGGGATAGAAGGGACCCTCGCGCACAGCAGATGCTCAGCAAACATTTGCAGAATGAAAGTATATGTGAACGACTAAGCTAACAAATGAGTGAATGTAGGCACTGGCCAAGCATTGCAAGTGTGTGTGTGCATAAGTTGGCACTGCTGCCTTTAGATTGAAAGCTGGATGACATGAGGAGTTTTAGCAACAGCATCTTCTCCACTCATAACACAGAGAGAGCTACAGGGAGTGAATTTGTTAAGGAACTGCCCTGTCCTGGGAACAGTCTCAGGTTCCAGTACATCTACTTATTCAAGAAATATTGGTAGGAATGAGGCAGCAGCATCCCAGGGAACACAGCAGTGTTGAACAATCAAGGTCCCTGTCCTCAGGAAGCTTGCTTCCTAGTGGGGAAGGACAGAGAATACACCAGAAAGCAAAACAACAACAACAGCAGCAGCAAAACCAGGTGTGAGATGAATTTAGTGATAATTGCTATGAAGACAATAAAGGAAGGCAAGCTTGATTGGTCTGGGGGTAGTTTTAGAAAGAGGGTGTCAGGAAAGGCCTTTCCTGATAGGTGCCACTTGAACTGAGTCTTGCTTGACACAAACGGGCCAGATGGGGAAGATCTTGAGGAAGAGCATTTCGGGTGGCGCAAGCCGCATGTGCAAAGGCCCTGGGGCAGATAGGGGCTTGCGTGCTGGAGGGTCAGAAGCAGGCTGCTGTGGCTGGGCCCCAGAGAGTGACCAAGGGAGAGAGTGAGAGGAGAGGAAGTGACTTAAAGAGGTGGGACCCGCTACGCAGGGCTGCGTGCAGGCAAGGTGGCTGGGTTTTTGTAGACGCTACAGGAGGGTTTTGGTCAGGCCAGTCCCAACATTCTCACATCTTTTAAGTGTTTAAAAGACAAGAAAATCCACTGATGAATGATGCAAGGGTGATAGATGCTATGAAGAAAAGGTGAAGGATGTCATGGTAGTGATTGTGGGGGACTTGGCTCTGTCAGAGGAGGTGACATTGAGTTGAGATCTCAAGGCAGCTAGACAGGGACACTGGGGTGCAGCATTCCTGCTGGGTGTGGGACAGAGTGGCTAAAACTGACCCAGCAAGAGGTGTGTCTTGTGAGTAAGGCTGGCGGGATGGGCAGAAGGCAGATGGGGCAGGGTCTCTTGGCCATAACAAGGAGGGGTACTGGCCCTGGGGAGCCTTTGAAGGGTCACAAGGACGAGTGACAGGATCAGATGGGCTCTTTAGAGGGACTTCTCTGGTGGGGAACCCATTGGAGAGGGTAGGTATGGCAGCAGGGAGACCAGTCAGGAGGATACTAGAGTCCAGAGTCAGGAGATAGCAGTAAAAAGTGCACAAATATGGACAGATCAGAAAGTTTCCTAGGATCTGGTAGGGTCTATAGGTCTGGTTAGTCCCAAGACCTTCCTAAGGAGAAAGGAGACACTCTCAGAGGAAAGGAGACCTATAGTTGGTTGGATGGTGGCCCTGCCACAAAAGATATGTCTACCTGGAACCACAGAATGTAGTCTTATTTGGAATAAAGGTCTTTGTGGATATAATTAACAAAGGATCTCCAGGTGAGATTAGTCTGAATTAGGCTGGGCCCTAAACCCAATGACAAGTGTCTTCAGAGAGCCACAAAGACCCAGAGACATGGAGAAGAAAGCAATGCAAAGACAGAAACAGAGATTGGAGTGATGTGGCCACAAGCCAAGGAATACCGGGAGCTACCGGAAGATGGAAGAGGCAAGGAAGCGTCTCCTCCTACAGCCTTCGGAGGGAGTATAAACCCATGGACACCTTGGTGTCAGACATCAGGGCCTTCAGGGCTGTGGGAGAATATGCTTCTGTTGTTTTAAGCCACAGTGTTTGTGGTAATTTGTTGCAGCAGGAAGCTCTTACAAAGCCCAACGAGAAACTTGGCTGACATTGCTCCAATGGTGGCAACCTTCAGCTTGCATCTCTTTGAAGGGCTCTGCTCCGTTGCTATTTTGCTTCACTCCCCCACCCCCACCCCCACCCCCATCTATATTAGAATAAGATTGAATTTTCTTGCTTGTGTTACAAAGCTTTCAGATCTGGAAACCGTGGCCATTAATCAGCTGTCACGGGATGTCGTAAACAAGGGGCTTTAAAAACCATGTTTGCTTTTTAGGCTGATAATACTTGGAGGTGAAGCTGGAGAGTTATACATAATGCATGCATTTTAATGGGCCGCACACTACAGCCCTCTTTAGTTGGAATGATTCGTTTTAATGTTCAAAATAAATATCAGAGACAATTTGCCAACAAAGCTGATTTTCTTCGCCCGCCATTAACTTAATCTTTATACCTCTTTATACCTCAGCTTAATGACAAAGGGTCTGGGGACCGGAAGGGGGGCTTTGTATTGCAAGTGCGCGGGGGCGGGTAGAAGCGGTCTGTGCAGTTATGACAGAACAGTTCCCGGGGAGTCTTCGAGGGGCCAAGTCCTGGAGTAATTGCTCTGATGTTAGATCAAGTGGTGTTGCCAATATCTGACTATTATGGACCTACAGAAAAGCAATTTCCTAAGCTAAACAGAGAAAAGTTTCCTGGTTTGTGTGATAAATGGGACCTTGTGCTAAATATGCCCTTTACAGGTGGAGTAACTGAGGCCCAGAGAGCTGAGGATCATTGCCACTGAGCTTTTCATATCGACGACTGAGCTCCATGCCCCCTGGGGCTTCATACTCTGCTGCCCGCCCAGGGTTTTCTCTTGGAAGGTGCCTATATTGTACCTGACCCCTCTCAGCCACGGTCTGTCCAGCTCCTCCTGCCTCCTCTGGTGCCTTCAGCCTCAGAGCCTTTTGCTGCTCCTTTGAAAGGCAAATATGAAAGGCACACCTTGTTTCTGTCCCCAGCTTCCCGGGTTCCTGAATCCTGAGGAAGGGCCAACAAGCCCATGGCCCACTCTGGTCATGGCACCACCGGCGCTACTAGCTGTCCCCCTCATCCTTAACACACCCTCGGGAATTGGGAACACAGACTGACCATTCCTTTGTCTTGATAACTGATTCGTAATTGGAGTCAGGTGTCATTCCTGCCTTCCCGAAGCTTGCTGAAGGTAGGATGGGTAGACAGGCTGCATATCCCTTAACATTTAGAGGGTGATCATTTTAAATCACTTTTTTGTATCCTTGGCGATTGCTGATGGGTGGTGGGGGAAGTCAGAAGGGAGATAGGGCTGAGCATGAGCAGGTCTAGTCAGGGAGTGGGATTTGCTAAACAAAGCTGATTTGAAGCAAAGTTACCTTGCAAAACAGAAATGTGTCTCCTCTTTTGCAGCTCCCAAGGAAAGGAATAGGTGCTTGTTGGTGAGTGTGCATGTGTCGGGCGGTAGGAATGGTTTCCAGAGAGCCCTACCTGAGAAGCTGCTGCATCTGGGACACAGAGGTGGGAAGCTCTGGCCTTGTCCTGCCCACCTGCTCAGGCTAAATGCAAGCCTTTGCTTTTTCTACTGGAGAGGTAGGTCCCTCTTCCAGAATGAGCTGCAGAGAAAAGAACATGAGCTTCAGAGTCAGGTATTCTTTCCTTTATTCATTAAAGAAGTGTGGAGTCTTCAAGTGCCAGATGTTATGCTAAGATTCAGGATAAATTCACCTAGAAAGGTTTCTAGCTTTCTAGAAAAATTGTAAGGTCTGGCTCACGGCCACAGTCCTGCAGCCATTGGCTGGTCCTGGGCTGTGGCCACCCTCCCTCCCATCACCTCTGTCTAAGGGGTGTCAAACTCATTTTTACCACAAGCCACATCAGCCTCGTGGTTGCCTTCAAAGGACCGAATGTAATTTTAGGACTGTATAAATGTAACTACTCCTTAACCAGGCTCAAGGAGCTCGGTGCTGCTGCCAGGTAGAAACAAGGTGCTGGACGGGATAAAACAAGGTGGAGGGCCAGATTTGGCCTGTAGACCGGGCATTTGCCACCTGTGGTCTAGCTCATGGCATTCCTCTAGGCAGCCCACCTGTTCCCTGCCGGCACTTGACTTTGAGAATCCTAATTTAGTCTCTGCTTCCTATACACAAACAGAGGATACAGTAGATGCCAAAGAAATTCTTGTGTTTCTTGCTTGAAACTGACTTTAGATGGTTCTCCTTAGAAGGTCCTGGACTTCCTCCAGACATTTACGCAGCTCAGTCCAAGTGCCTGGGGTTCCAGAGGAGAACAACACCTCCCTGGGGAGACCAGGTCAGGGAGGAACCCTGATGGGCCAACACCCACCTCAGGAATCCTAGGAGAAATGGGCACACAGCACTGTGAGCACAAGCCTCACTGAGAATGCAAACTCGCTCAACTGTTTGGAGGGTGATTTGGCTACATCTATGAAAATTTGACAAGCCCATGCCTTTTGGCCTAGCTGTTCCAAGGCCACATTCCGCAGATGTGTTTGCAAAAGTGCACCAAGATAGAGGCACAAGCCCGAGTGTTACATAAATGTTGTGACAGCAACTAGAAACCACCAGTGCTCATTGGGGGCTGAGTATATGAGAAACAAGATGTGGTGCTTCCATGCCAAGTGGCTGCAGGAGAGAATGGAGAAGCTGTTTTTGTGCTGATATGGAGGAATTCAGAGATGCGTTTTCAGCAAAATAAAGCAAGGAGCAAAGCAGTGTATATGTGAACACATTTGTGTATACAAAAAGAACAGTTGAAAGCATGGCCTTTGGCACAGCCTAGCTGGGTGTGCGTTCCTGCTCTGCCACTTACCAGCTGTGTGGCTTGGGAATGCCGCTTAACCTCCCTGGGTTTGGTTCCTTGAAATGTGAGATGGAGCTGATAATAGCAGCTGACCATAGAGTGGTTGTGGTTGTGAGGACTCAGTGTGTTAATGCCTATAAAGCATGAGTTAGGCTGGGCCCAGGGTAAGATCTCATTAGCTATTATTATTACTTCATGTGCTTATGTAATTTTTTCTGGAAGAACACAAAATGTTAGCAGGGGCTAGTTTGGGTATTGAGGGGGGTCTGTGTGGGAGGAAAGACTTACTTTTTATTTTATACCTTTCTGAGCAGCTTAAAATTTTTATCAGAGGGAGTTTTTACTTTTATTTCAAAATTGGTTAAAACACACACATACCTACAACAAGGGAGGAAGCTACTTCTTTCTGAAGAAGGACAGGAGCTGGGAGAGTTAACTGAGCGAAGAGGTTATGTTGGAGCTGAATCTTAAGGGACCATCCAGGTGAAGAAAAGGGCCAGGGGCTGGGCATTTCTGGGTGGAAGAACTGGCATACACAAATGTCCTGAGGTAGGAAAGATCATTCAGAACTGTGTGTCGGGGTAGGGGGTTGGTTTCAGGTGTCAGAGTCACAGAGGAGCAGCTGGGGATGAGGGGTGAGGGTCATTAAAAGTGCTTGTGGATAGGGCCCTGGCCTCATGTGTTCAAATTCGTGTATGTTCTCAGGTGCTGGAGAATGGATGATATTATTTTTTAGCTGGCTCTGGGAATGCAACATTCCTATTCCTCAGATAATAAAACTGAGACATAAAGAAGTGAAGTGACTTGCTCATGGTCACATATCAAGTTAGGGCACAGAGGATCTGTTGACTTCTTCATTTTTTAAAGATTTTATTTATTTACTTTTTAGATAGAAAGGGAGGGAGAGAGAGAGGGATAGAAACATTGATGTGAGAGGCAAACATTGATCGGATGCATCTCGAACACGCCCCGACCAGGGACCTGCGGCCCAGGCATGTGCCCTGACTGAGCATCAAACTGGAGACCTTTTGCTTTGCAGGACGACACCCAGCCAACTGGGACACACTGGTCAGGGTGGTCTCTTGACTTTCGATGTTATGTCCTGGTATATGTTTCATCAATCCCACCAGACAGATTCTCAGTATCAGATTTGGGAAACTGAGGTTTGGGGGGAAGAATATTTATTGATTTCTATATAACCTGTATGTTTTTATATGATAATCCTCATGTGACCATTAGCTCTGAGAAGTCATTAACCATGACTGGTTTGTGGACTAACGCATGCCCCAGGGCCCAGGACAATGTGTGGTACGTAGTCGGCACACAGTGAGTGTTTGTTGAAGGCGTGAATAAATAAGGTTACAGGGGAAGTCAGAGGCCAGCAGAACAGGAAGCCGGGTCTCTGGGCCCCGAGTCTGGGGTCTAGCCATTGCACAAGGAAACCTAGACTCTTGGGGCTGGGAGGGAGCCTGAACATTGTTGTGGGTTGAAATATCCAACCCACCTCCAAAAAAAAAAAGATATGTTGAAATTCTAACCTCCAGTTCCTATTGTAACATGGAAATAGGGTCTTGAAGATTTAATCAAGTTGAGATGAGGTCATATTGGTCAGGGTGTGGCCATACTGGATTAGGAAGGCCTCTAAGCTCAATGACTGATGTCCTTGTAAGAAGAGAGAGATGTGAAAGCATGAGGAAGAATTCCATGTGAAGACAAAGGCAGAGGTTGGAGCTATGCTGCCACAAGCCAAGGAATGTGAAGGATCATCAGTAAGCACCAGAAGCTAGAAGAGGCAAAGGGTACTTCCCTAGAGACTTTGGAGGGAACATGGTTCTTCTGACACCTTGATTTCAGACTCTGGGCTCCAGACTTGTGAAAAAACACATTTTTGTTGTTTTAAGCCATCCAGTTTGTTAGGGCAGCCCCAGGAAATGAACCCAGGTATCTGAAAGCAGGACCTGGGTTTTGTGGAATGTGTTGTCCTCAGAGCATGAATGAATGAGTGAATGAATGAATGAATGAATATATGCATGCATGAAGGAGATGATCTGGTCCAGCCTATCATAAAGACCAGAGAGGGCAAGAGCTTGAACAAAACTTCACTGTTGGTGGGCTCAGGGCCAGCTCATGGCCGGACCTCGGAAAATGTCAGCTAGATGACTGACCTAGTCACCCAGCCTGACTCAGGGCTCTGGGCCAGCATGCCTCCTTGGGACCCGTTCCCTCCTTACCAGACTGAGTGGTGCTGATTGGGGTGGAGGGGGCTGGAGAGAGCTGTAACATGTCACTGGGCAGTTTTGCAGGGATGAGGTCATCTTTTCAAGCCACCACCTGGGCTGGTTACATCACTCACTGTGGCTCCCTCAGATGACACTGGGGGTGTCCTCAGTTGCTTGCAAGCCAGCTTGCTCCCACACTTTCACTGAACCCTCACATAGGCATGTGGGCCACAACAGGGCCTCTAGGAACCCTATTCCTTCTTTCCAGGGTGAGAGGCCCTGATGCTGCTGCCCACGTTGGCTGTGTACCCCTTGGGTCAGTACCTTCCTTTTTCTGTGCCTTGGTTTCTGTCTCCCGGCCTATGGGCTCCAGTGCTGTTTTTGGAGTGGCAGGTGGAACAGTGTGATGGTGAAGAGAGCAGGCTGGGCAGCCTGACTGCCTGCTCTACTTTGACCAGCTGTGTGAGCTGGGGGCAGGTTGCTCACCTGTCTGAGTCTTGTGCTCCTCTCCTGTCAGGTGGGGCAAATAATCCAGCCTTCCTCTAGTTTACAATGAGGACTTAATGACGTTGTGCATGCCAAGTACCTGAGACAGTGCCTAGCTGTACATGTTATGGGAGTGTGGCCTTTGCTTTTATTACCTTTTCAGTTATTGTTCCCATCCTGGTACCAGGAACTCCAAAGATAAAGTATTTTGTGCAGCTGGAACACGCTACCTCCAAGACTTTGCAGATGCTTTCCATTTGCCTGCAGTGCCCTCCCATAGCCTTCTGCACTGACCACCCTTCAAGTCTCAGCTCCACTGACCTTCTCTTTTTCTTGAACTCTCTGTCCTCTGTGTACCGTGGAGGGCCTTGTGCCTTATGGTGCAGGCCCTCCCTGTGGTAGGCTCTGACTACTTGCTCCCAGACCACTGCAGGGGCCAGACCCTCTCTCTGCCCCTCACAGAGCATAGCTATACATGTCTCTCCCTGGCTTCAGTTCCCTAGAGGGCACAGGGTGCCTAGACCAGGCCCTTTCCTTCCCCATTTCCATGAGTCAACAAGCCCTATTCTTCAGCGACAGAGAACAGTGGCTAGGGAAGGCAAAATGCCTGGGTTGAATTCCCAGCTCTGCCACTCTGTGGCTTGCAACCCTCTGAGACTCCTTGTCCTCCTCTGTGCAATGGGAATGCTAATGGCACCTGCCTGGCAGATTGTTGTGGGGGTCATGTGGGTTGCTATCTGCAGGTGACTTCTAACGTCTAAGAGTTAACTGTTCCTATTGTTATTGTTTTTGCTATGGTTATCAACTCCCCCAAGGCCTCACAGGGAAGTGGGGTATCCTGGCTGGAATGGGTCACCTGATGCCCAAATCTGGCCAGTTTGCCCCTGCTGATTTTCCTCCCACCTCTGAAGCAGGCTGAGCAATTCTTGGATTTCCCTTGGGGAAAGGAGACCCTAGTGGCAGTTGGCAATGCCCTGTTCTCCCGCAGGGGTGGCTCTGGAGAAGGGAGGCAGGCGAATGGCAGATGATATTGGAACAATAGAGTCTCCTGTTTACCATGAGACACCTTAATATTGTGACTTACTTCTGCGCTGCCTCCCTGTGTCTCACTCTGCAGATATGCTCCCTGGGGATCACACAGGACTGGCTGGCTCCCTTCTCTCTGGGATGTTCCCGGGAGCAGCTGAGGGAGGGTGAGTTTTGCCTGTTCCCTCTTTCTACTTTTTGCATGTTAATACCTGGCTAGCACAGTGGCGGTCTCAGCCATGGCAGAGAGGACCTAGCCTGGGAGCTGGCTGAGCCTCTGGCCCCTGCCCCCAGCTTGCTCTGTGACCTCGGGTGCACTGCCTCACCTCTCTGAGCTTCAGCTTCCTCTCCTGGGAAGCATAGGGCTTGAACTCCTGCTTCAAGAAACTATAAAGATTCTCTTCCACTTCACCAGGAAAAGACAATTGAATTTCATTCAAAGTTGTTTTTGAGGTTATTGTTGTATGTATATTTGCTTAGAATGTCACCTTCCCTCCTTTGCTTGGGGCTCACTTCAGGTATGCCTTCTTCCTCCAGGAAGCCTTCCCAGACCACCTACCCTGGTTGGACTAGGGTCCCTCCTCTGGGACCCATAATCTTGGGCTTCCTTCTATCGAGGCACCCATTTCTCTATGGTGCACCTTGTTCTGCCCCAGACTGGGAGCATACCAAGGGGAGGCACCAGGTGCCCTGCATCTTGGAATTTCCACCCCTACTACAGGGTCTGATCAGAAGGACCTCACCAACCTTAGCACAGGACCTGGTCAGAGGGGCATTCACTCAGTATTAGTTGAACTGGCCTAAGATAACTCAAAAGGAAGAAATTCGGTACTTTCAGATTAGGGTAATTTTTTGAGGAGCAAGGGGTACTGGAAGATGCTGCCTTCAGGGTCTGTGAGGCCTCTCTCTGAAGAATCTTTGAATGACAGAGTCGGACCTGAGTCCAGGAGAAGAAGGTTGAGAAACCTTCCCCTCCTAGGGTAGTGAGCGTTTCACTTGCATTTCCCGGCCTGATTTTGTTTGTAGGTCTTGCCAGAGGCTTCGGTAACCCCAGGTGAGCACTGCTCCATCCCTTGGGGCTCATGGGAGCACAGCTCAACCAGGCAGGGCAGCGGGCACATGCTCTCTGACCCTTGCTTTCATTCTGGACTCCTCCGAACATCCACCCTGCACCCTTGGCCGCCCACACTCAAAGCTTCACAGAGGCTGCTCTGCAGGAAGCAAGAGTCGCTCCGACCCTTTCAGCTTCTTAAAACTCTTATAAAGGAGAAATACCCTGATGGGAGTGTCTTCTGTCAGATTTCCTTTTCTTCTTCTTCTATGCCTACTTCCACTACATGGGTTTTAAAATGGGAAACCCAGGCTTCAAGTCCAGGACCAAGGCATAGGGAGAGACTCTTATGGCTGACTCTTCACGCCCAGCTCTGGGCCAAGGGCCACTGGCTGCCTGGCTGCTTAGGGAGATTAGCCACCAGGCTCCTAATCCACTCTTCCCATCACTCTGGCTCCCCCATCTGCTGTCTTCCTCGCTTCACACCAGGCACACTCCTGCTCAGGATCCTTGGCGCCCTGCCTCTTGCCACCCTTCCCCTCCTCTCCTAATTTCTGGCCCTGTGTCCTTGGAAGAGCCTTTCCTGGTGATCCATCTGGGAGAGAGCCACTCCCATCTACACCCTTTAAGGTGCCTCTGGATCTTGGTTTCAGGAATGCACAAAGGTTTGGAGTCTGAGAGATCTGGGTGCAAAGATGAGCTCTCAAGCCGATGGACTTTGGGACCTGGGAAACTCCCTAACCCTCCCTAGGCCTGAGGTTCCCCACCCAGAAAGTAGGAATAAAAGCACCCATTTTAGAGACTGGCTGGGAAAATGGGGTGGCTCACTTGCAACATGCTTGGTGGTGACCCCGAGAGCAGTTCTGTTCTAGGCCTGGCCCTGGGCCAGCACAGTCCAAACGTGTACAGCAACTTGGCTTGACCATGACATTTTGCCTCATTTTACAAGAGTGATATGAACAGATTAGAAAATGAATTGATTGGAAATGGAAAAAGTGGTCTTTTCACATTGAGAGTTTGAGATGACTTGCCTTAGCAGAAAAGAAGTCTCAAAAAACTGGCTATTTTCTTTCGTTAGTTCATTCATTCATTTATCCATTCATTCACTCATTATGATGAGTTAAGTCCTCACTATGATACTCAGAGGGGCTAAAGTTGGCTCCTGGATGTGACTTCTCATTTATTGAGCTCCCTTGGGGCAGGGAGAGAGGTAGGCATGTTCCCCGGATTCCTTCAAGGGGGTGGGCAGAGGCGTTTGCTTAACAAAGCTCAGGTACTTAGACCCACATTATATTATATGTGGCAGTGGGGTGGGCTGGGCCTGGGGAAACCCCACGCCCCATTCTCATCACTTGTCTTTACTTGGCACTTGCCACCTTCTTCCTTTTCTTCTTCTGCTCCCTACCCCTCCTCCTCCTCTTCTTCCTCTGCTCCCTACCCCTCCTCCTCCTCTTCTTCCTCTTCCCCTTCCTTTCCCTTTTCCTCTTCTTCCTCTTCCCTTCTTTCTCCTCCTCTTCCTCTTCCTCTTGGAGAGGGACTGGGCAGGATTTAGTTTTTAAGGCTGTCCTTCTTTTCAAAATTCAAAGTCAGGAGTTTGTCCACTCCACCCCCACTCTAATTTCCTTTTATTATGGAAACTGGAAAAATGGCAAGTAATTGCTTGAAGATGCTAGAAAGATTGCATTTTGTTTTGCAACTATCAGCTTAAAAATAATGTTTAAGAGATTATGAATGGGTGATTAACTATTTTTTCCATTACTTCCCTCTCAAAATCAAAATGACAACAATTGCGACATGCACAGTAAAACAGAGGCCTCACTGTCTAAAACCAGGCGAGAAACCAAGGAGCCAGTGTCCTTTTTGGGGAGAAATTGCACGTCTCAGACGTTGCTCAAACAAACACGGTCTGCGTGTGGAATTCCTCTCCATACCCCCCTCCCGCTCCTTGTATCAACAGTAGTACGGGGACTGCAGTCACATTCACTATTTACTGCCTTTCCTGAATCAGTTTGCTTTTGGTGAAAACAGTCTCTGATGCGGCTCCATTCTGCTATTCCAGTGGGTGTTTATCATTTAAAAGGAACCATTTTAATGCCTACATTTGCCTTACAGTATGACCCATAAATGTGATTTAGGCATCCCTTCATAATAGACTCTTAGAAGTGATTGCCTAGGCTCCAGAAGAACCGGTCCTCCAAGTGGTGGCCATGAAAACAAACAAGCTTTTTGAAAGTTTTTCTTTTTAATACTTCTTGAAATTATTGAACAAAAACTGGTAAATGGGCTGATCTATGCACCTTCCCTGCTGGGAATCTTGGAGCTCCCAGGAATGTCTTAGGAAAGGGTCAAGGTTCTCCGACAGCAGGAGGGAAGACCCAGGAGCTGCTGCTGTTGCTGCTGCTCCATTGATGTCCAGGGGGCTGTTAGTCCTCCCTCCTGTGTCTGGCTTCTGTGGGCCCCAGCTTCCTTATCTGTAAGAGGGTGGTGGTGGTGACAATCACACAAGGGGATGCCCTCCATCAGTGCTACTCAGTGAGGTTTGTGGGCTGGCAGCATCAGCATCACCTGGGAGCTCGTTAGCATGCATGTTCCCTAGTTCTGCCCACACCTGCCAAATCGGAGTCTCTGGGCGTGGGGATCTGTTTTATCAGCCCTCCAGGTGATTCTGATGCACGCTCAAACTTGAGAAGCTCTGACTCCCTGGTAACAGGGCTGAGGTGCTGTGGAACATCAGGGTGGAGCTGGAAGAGTTGACAGAGACCGAGTGAGTTCATGGGCTCCCTGAGCCTGCTGGCTTCCTGTTCTGGAAAGCTGTAGGCCCACTGTATGCTTATGACAAAAATAGTGGGTCCAGTCTTGGACACCACAAACTAAGACTGGGTGTTGATAGACTGGAGTATGTATGCTGAGATGGCAGGGAGGCTGGTGACAAGCCTGGAAGCTAAGACTTTGTCCTGTTCACTCAGCATTACCCAATAGATACCGATAGCATCCAAGGCCCTTCCATACACCGCCCTGCATGGAGCAGGGCCCTGGATATGGTTAACTGGGAGGAGACAAGGAGCCAGACAGGAGAGACGGAGACCTGGAGATTGTGTGCTAGGTCCTGGAGGGCTGGAGGAGTTGATGTCTGCTCAGTTTCAGAGACGGCCCAGGGGGAAAGGAGGCAGGTGAGGGAGTGAGTGCTCCGGCACCAGAGGTATAGGCGGAGGGAGTTCCTATATCATGAAAGGCGCCTTGGTCCTGATATTTTGGGACTTGTGCCTTTTGTTCCAGACTACAGCTGGCCTCCTGGTGGCCTCCCTTCCCCAGTGTGGGAAGGCCACAGCCCCATGGATGACGAAAGCCCTCCTGTGTGGATAGGCCACTTCCTGCTGAGAAATGCCTCCATTCTGGGGGAAAAATGGGATTAATTTTTAGCAGAAGCAGCAGTGGCTGAACGTGCAGTTTTCAAACTGTTGACTATGACATTAAGTAACAAGCCGACTCCTGTCCAATAGATGTTATTAAAATTAACTGTTTTAGCACTACATTTAAAATCAAAACCAATCTGTCACTCCTAAATTGGTTTCTTTCAACTGCTATTTGCGGGTAAAATGAACAGTTTTAACAATTACATCTCCAGTGCAAATCATAAACTTGATTTACAGGAAAACACTTAATTTACTGCATTTGACTGTGCACCAGAGCTGCCAATTATCTGACTGTAAATTTCCCCTCTTGGTTATTTGCTTCTTAAACAGCATCCTTGGTCCCATTGCCTTACTCCCCTATGGGCCCAAGTCCCTTCCTGGGGTTGTTGACCCTGATTTGGGGTTTTGTCTGTGAAGAGTTGGGCGCTTGGACAGGGATCTATTTGGAGCTGGGTCCCTGAGGACCCTCTGTTCTGTGTTGTTTTGTGTTGCAAAATATTGAGTGGAATATCAACACTATTTAACCCAATCTGGGTGAAACATTAAGCAGGGGAAAATCACAGTTCAAACAGGAGGGCTCTTGAAGAAAGCTGGGAAATCTTTCGTTCAGATGTTTGTCCATCAAACAGTTGATCAAGCAGCTACAGAGGGGCTGTGACTATGCAGTAACAGATGCACCAACTCTAGTCCCTGCCCTCAACGAGTTCACAGTCTGACAGGAAAGACACATGCCGGATAATACCACTTGTGATGTAATCAATCACCCCTTTAACTGTTGGCTGTTAGTGAGCTGGGACCAGAAGTATCTAAAGAGGCACTCACTCTGTGGTCCTGGGGTGCGGAAGATGATATGCAGAAGCTTTGCAGAGGTGTCCTTTGAACTGGGTCTTGAAGGGTAAATAGGAGTTTTTCAGGTAGAGAAGGAGAGGAAAGGGCATCCCAGGTAGTGGGGACAGCATCAGACAACTCCTGGAGACCCAGGAGAGCAGGGTATTTTCAGGGCGGGGGAGCATGGTCCCACTGGGCAGGAAGGGAGGGGCAGCAGAAGTGTGTGGGTGACATGACTATCTGAAAGGTAGGTTGGAGCCAGGATGCTTCTTTTAAGAAGTTTAGATACTTTCTGGTTTACAGTTGAACCCCTTCTCTAGCTAAACAGATGGAAGTCCACAGCACTAAAATGACCCTTTAAGTCAGGAGGGACTATGAACACCAAAAAGTTACAGGAGAGAGGATGGTTTGCTGGTATCTGGAGAAGACAGGAAGCATATGCAGACCACATGCAAATTAGATATGAGCCAGCCACTCTCTGCAGCAGGGAGGGCCCTGTGCACTTCAAGCTTCAACCAAGGCCAGTGAGTGTCTCCTTGTGACACTGGCTGAGCTATGGGACACATCTTGAGCCTGCATAAAAAAGAAAATTGCCCCAGGGCTTTCTCTGCTAGGGGCCTCTCTGTTGGAGGGAGTGTCCCCTTGGGAGAGGGAAGGACCAGAATTTAGGCCCCAAAAAGCAAGATGAAGTCCCAAAGTTTGTCATCTGCAGGGAGTCCAGGCCTCGGGATTTAGAAGGTTCAGTTTCCAGAGATGCCAAGAGGTGGCATGGGAGGCTGGCCCGGGGTGTCAGTGTTCTTAGCCCCTCTGCATGCCTGCTCCTCTGTGCCCAGGGCTGCCTCAGGAAGGGTTAGTGGAATCTACAGTGTCTTTCAGAACTAATGTCCAGTGAGCCGAGGGTCTGCGATCTTCTGTGTGTTGTTCAGCTCTGATCATGCCTGAGCCCTGGTGAGGGGATTACTCAGATCATGGTGCAGGCTGTTTTTCCTCACAAGAGACTTGGGGTTACTTGCCCCAACCCGGTCCACCTACACCCAAGCTATGTGGAGGAGCTGTGGTGGGCCGGGGTTCCTGGCAGCACTGAGACAGAGAGAGAAAACTAGGGGTGCAACTCCCACAAGTTTTCTATCTGAAGCTCTCTCTTTCCTCAGGAACTCTGTCAAGAAACAGGAGTGTGAGGACCTCGGCCTCCTTTGACATTTGGGGTGGAGAGCCGTGCTTGGGCCCCAGAGGCTTCTAGGTCTGACTGTTCCTAATTTGCTGTGTGGCTTTGGGCAAGTTCTCTCTACATTATTTCTTTGCATCTTGGAATCCAGATCAAATATTCCAAGGCAGCACCCTTCCCTGTTGAGAGGCAGGCTATCCTGACCTGAGCCCATTGGTACAGGGGCCTTTGGACAAACATTTGGAGGACTGGGGATGGCATAGCGGTCCCAGCCTCTAGGATGATAATGAAGCCTCAGGTCCCTGCCATCCCCTGAGGGAAGGGTGGTCAGGGCCAGGTGGTGAGGCTTGCTGCATTTGTGGGTGCTGGGGCCCACATGTGGGGTGCCTCACAACCAGTTCTGCTCCTCAATTTCTCTCTCACTTCTCCTTATTGCTCCAAGTTTCTCCCTACCTATTTTCCCTCCATACGTAACTTGTTCTCTGGGTCCAGTTCTTTTGTGTGCCCTCTCCGGTTCTCTGGGTCCCACCATCCTCCCCCTGTTCCTGCTGCCTCTCTGTCTCCCTGTGGCAGACATCCCTGCATCTGCCCCTCATCCCTGCCTCAGCATCTCCTCTCCCCTCCCCGTCTGCATCTACTGCCGCCCCATTCCCTTCCCAGCTCCCAATTCCTGAGCAATTTGGGGGAAACTGAGGAAGGGTCTCTGCTGATGGTGAGAGGGGCAAGAGAAGAGAGGACAAGAACGGCCAGCCTTCAGCAGGTGGCACTGTTGGGCGACTTTTGCTTGTGAAACCTTTTAGCACTGAAAAAATGCACTGGAATCTATTGGCATTTGAGAGTCTTCTTTTTAAAAAAATATAAATAACGACTCTCTCATTTCCCAGGCATCATTAAAAAAGGTGCAGTGCGTGTGTATGTTTGTGTGATGAAGATGTATGAATGGGATGTCTACTTGTGAGTCTGTGTTTCTGTGGGGCTGGAAGTGTAAGGGTGTGTGTGCGTGAGCACGTGCCAAGGCCTTGAGTGTCCATGTCTGTGTGTAAGTATGATGTGGATGTGTCTGTGCAGGAGTGTTTGTGGGCAACCATATGGATGTGGGTTTTCAAGTGCACCAGTGTGTACCAGTGTGAGGTGTGTCTGCACATGTGCCTGCAGTGTTGGACTCACGGGTCTGTGCCTACCCATTTGTGTGGCTATGAGTGTGTGAGCAGGTAAGCGCAGGGGAGTGCTGCGTACAGAGCACCAGGTTAAGTATTTGTGTCTTCACATGTGTGCATTGGTGGCAGTTTAGTGTAGTGGGTAGAAGGAATGCCTGGAGGTTGGAATTCTTGCTTTTACACTTACAGCTGTGTGATTTTGACCTGGTCACTCAAAATCTTTGCACCACAGATCCTTCATCTGAAAATTGAGATAACAGCAATATCCACCTGTGAGAATGAAATAGCATTGTTTGCCTCAAGGGCCTGGCACAGTGCCGGGCATGGTCTTAGTGCCATGGGCTCGGAGCCACCATGTGAGGGTCGGAAGGGCATAGCTCCACTGGCTGGGCTTGCTGGACTCAGAGGTTTGCAATGCTGCTTCCTCCAGGGGTTTAGAAGCCTGGGGTGGGACAGGGTGTCCCCAAGGTTCTCCAAGGTCTGCCCAGTTCCACAGTGTCCTGGCTCTACAGGAGAGAATCAGGGCTGGGATGAGCTCCATGGTGGAGATCCAAAATGCAAGAGCTGGAAGAGACATCGGGGGTCATGGATTCCAGCTCTTCACCTAACAGAAGGGGAGAGAGTAGCCCAGAGGGGCCAGGGCCAAGGTAGGGTCTGGCATGCCGGCTCCTAATTTGCAGACCAAGGTCACAGGCACTAAGCCAGCCTAACCCCTAGGAACAGAGCAGAGGGAACTCTGTACCTTGGGCTCTTTGTAACCCTGGCCCTCATTTCCTTGTCTCTTTTTTCCTCTTCCTCATCTCTACGTGATGACTCTCTCACAACCGTGAAAGTGGAGGGAGGGGAGGACATCTGTTCCGATTACCTATGGAGTGTGAAAATCATCCCAAACCTAGTGGCTTGGAACAGTTTATTATTATGGTGTCCAATTCTGTGGGTTGACTGGACAGCTGAGCAGTTCTCCTTTGAGGGTCTCATGTTGTTGGTTGGGCTGGGGCCACCTGAGGAATGGCTGCTTACCTCTCGTGCCTGGCCTCTCAGTGTCCTTGACCTCTCTCCCTGGGCAGTGTACCCTCCTCCAGAGCCTCCACATGACTTGGGGCTCTCCCAGCAGGGTGTGCTCAGGGTCGTTGCACTTTTTACATGGCAGCTGGCTCCAGGGAACTGAAAGTGAAGACCACCAGGCAAGTTAGGGATTACCCAATGAACCGGCAGTGCCATTTCCCCATATTCTATTGAACAAAGCAGTCATGGATGGGCCCACCCAGATTCAAGAAGGAGAGAAACAGGAGCCACTTCTTCATGGAGAAGAGCAAGGCCATACTGTTGACGAACCCATGGGATGAGTGATGACAGTTTGAGTCACTCCTCTCGGGACACCCCAGTCCAGGGGCCCCTCCCTCAGCATGCTCTGATGGCCATGCTCCCCCATTATCCCCCTTGGTGGGTTAGATGCAGCAAGAGTTGCCTTCTCCTGCATGAGTCTCAAGTCCTAAACTGAATATAAGCTCTTTGAGGGCACAGGTGTCCTCATAGGCCTCCATGTCTCCTGATGCCTCCCCGGCCTGGCACAGATGCACACAATTCATCCTTGTCGCTGGATAGGTGGACAGTGGGCACCAGAGAATGTTGAGCAGGAAGGACATTTGATAGCTTGCTGACGTGGCTGACGTGGGCTGATAGGGCTGACGTGGCTGGCGTTTCACCCTGAGGTGGGGAGGGTCCCTTCTTGGCCTTGGTGTGGGAGTCCCAGGCACTCAGATGTCACTGGGCCATGTACCTGTCCCCACATCCAGTTTGATTTAAACTTGGAAGCAGCACTTCTTTCTTTATTCTTCTAGAGGAACAACAGCAGAGATGCCAGCTAGACTCAGGAATGACTTTCCAAGCAGTGAAGATTGTGGGCCATTTGGCAGGTTAGATTTCAGGATGAGTCTTAGATTTAGGGGATCTTCTCTGTTGTCCTTAAGGACTTAGGGTGACTGTACCCCTCCTAGGCAAAGGAAAGAGATGACCTTTTGGGGGATTTTCAATTCTTGTCATTCCCAGGCTGTCAGTTCCCTGGGTGGCAAGGGAGGAAGGTGTTACAGACCATGGAATGAAGTGGGAGAGAAGAGGGGAGTGGAGAGGGGTTTGTATGGCCAGAGCCTGTCCTGCTCAGATGAAGGGAGGCTGCCCAGACAAACCAGCCCTCCCCCCACCCCCCGGCTCCCACTCACTGGCTGCAGTTATTTTTAGCACTGGGATGTGCAGAACATGCCACAGAGAAATAGAGTGGAAAATCTGACACGCAGAGTCCCACTTTGAGGAGACACAGTTCCTCCAGCCAGGCGCTGCTCACATGTCTGATTGGCATCTTCCACGTTTCTGCAAGCGGCTTGACTTCATATTCCAAGGACTTCCTGGAACCCTCAGCCTCCTCCACAAGGCCTCAGGTCCTGGGATTCTGCTGGTGGTGATGGCTCCTGCTCAGTCCCTTCTCCTTTCTGCTGACCATCAGATTAGTGGCCTGAGTACAAGCAAGGCTATCACCTCCCTGGGCCTCTCAGCTATATGTGGAGAAGGCAGATGGGTCTTAGGCATTCCCATTGGGTAGGGGATGGTGCTGAGACCCAGGGGTGGTATTGTAAGGCCTGAGATTGCAGAGAGAGAGAATAATAGAGCTGGCCCTTAGGGGAGCCAGTACCTCAGCCATTGGGTGTCCAACGCAGAACACAATATCTAGGAAGTCTGGAATCTAAGTCCAAAACAGCTTGGGAGGGGTGCAAGGAAAAGAAAAAGTGGGCACAAACCCTGCCCAGAGGAGGGGACAGCTCCCTACCGGGGGACTTGTGTACTGAGTATTTAATTAAAAATTAGTTTTTCCCCTCTTATTACAAAAACATGCATGCTCTTTGTAGAAAATTTAAAAATACAGATAAGCAAACAGGAGAAAATTAAAAACACCCTAATCCCAGCACTCGGAGATAAATCCTGTAAATATTTTGGTATTTTGGTGGATATACTGCCAGGCTCTCCCTTTTTCTTGTTTGAAACATTTTCATTTATTTTTAATTACACACATAATTTAGGAATGCGTTCTTGCTAGAAACATTCAAACAATACAGACCAAGCGAAGGTCTCCTCTCCCCCTCCCCACCCCGGCTCCCTTCTCCCGTGCAGGTAATCACAGTTACAATTTTGATGTGTATGGCTCCTGATTTTTCTCTAAGTGCACACACACATTTATATCTGTACATACAGAAAGACATGGTTTTATTTTTAGTGTACTTGGGGTTTTTTTTTTCCTTCAACAGAAATGGCATCACACTGTACGCATTGTTCTGCACTGTGATGCTGTCACCTAGCCATTAGTCTTGGAGTCCTCTCTGTGTCAGTTCTCATAGCTCAATCTCGCTCCTTCCGACTGCTGCGTAGAGCTCCTCAGCATAGATGCATCAGAGTTTATTTAGCCATTCCTCTGGCGATGGGCCTCTAGATTGCCTTTATTTATTTATCTATGTATTTTTTTTTTTTTTTACTATTGCAAAAAGTGCTTTTGAATGTGACTCTGTGGGTTAGAAGGCAGCTGTGACAGCATTTCCCTAACTCTGCTTGGGACAGAACTGGTGCCCGGTGAGACACACAGAAGTGTGCCTCGGTGGGAATAAAAACCCGGGCAGGAACACAGCTGACGTGGTCAGTGTGTAGTCAAGACCTTGGAAATTCACCAGTGCATGTTCGTGGGTCAAGAGGCACCACCCTAAAGTTAAGACACTAGTTTGCCTTTGTTTAGCCTGGCTTTTCCCAATTTCAGGGCTGCAGAGGAGGAAACGGAGACTGTAGCGGACAGTGGCAGTGTCCTGCCCACATCCCTTTGGCCCTGTCACTTCAGTGCACCCCAGGTCCCCATTTCACCTGCTGGCACCTGCCTTTCCTTGCCTGAACTTCCTCTTGCTGCAGGGGCCCGCTCTACCGCCCTGTGGCAGGTTGGCAGTGTTCTTGTCTCCTGCCTCCAACAGCCCCCTCAGCCCTTGGGTGGGAGAGCTTTGAGGCTAGTGCTTCTTGCTAAACCCAGAGTTCATCCGGGGGAATCAGGATTTCACCGCCCACCTTGGTAGCTGGTTTGAAAACACATGGGTTACTGATTGCCTACCCTCCTGTTCTCACCTCTCCACTTCCCTACCTCCAAGTCCCATACATTCCAGTGCATGTAGATCTGAGTCCTGGGTCTGCTCCGGGGGGTGGGGGGGGAACCTCATCACTCTGATCAATGCCCTTCCCTCCTTCCCTCCTTTCCTTCCTCTTTATCTGATTACATTTTTCATTGCTTTTAGAGAGAGAGGAAGAGAAAGAGGAAGGAAGAGACAGAAGCATCAATGCCAGAGTGAGATGCCATGTTAGAGTGAGGCGCTGATCAGCTGCCTTCTATGTGCATCCAGACTGTGGATCAAACCCACAACCCAGGCAGGTGCCCTGACTGGGAATCGAACCTGCAACCCTTCGGCTATAGGATGATGCTCTAACCAGCTGAGCCACACCAGCCAGAGCAATGATTATTTCTTAATGGCTTTATGTAAATGTCCCATGTATTTCTCTCAGCCAATCCCTGCATTGTTGTATATTAGAGATTGTTTCCAATTTTTGCTAATATAAATAATCCTGTTGTGGGCATCTTTGGAGCTCAAAATCTGTGTACATTCTTAGTTATTTCTTTAGAGATTATTGTTAGCCAGAAAGTTACTATTTCAAAGGGTGTACATTTTTCTAAGGCTTTGGCAAATATTTGTGGCATCTGCATCTTCCCCTTCTTATCTTCTTCTAATATTACCTTCTTGCCCACAAAGGACACACAGAGGGCCAGCTGTGGGTATGCTCTGGGGATCTGGAGGTGGGATGAAGCTCTCTTGGAGGGACTGAGAAAGGTGAACCAGAGGAAGTGCCTGGCAGGACCCAGGGAAACAGCCAAATAGTCACTTGGGAGTTCACAGTAAGGGGTGTGAGGCTTGGTGGTTAGGGGTGCTTCTTCACAGGTTCTTGTTTCAAACCCTTCTGAAGATCTGAGACATCCACCTGAAGCCCCGTCTCCTCCAGAAAGTCTTTCTTGATTTCTCTGGCCCTTATGAGCCTCTTCTCAAGGCCACACATGATTCAGTACTAATGCCATATGGCCCATTCCGCATCCTGTGAGTAGAGATTCTGTCTGTAAGAGTCAGTGTTATGCACAGGACAGATTTACGAATTTGAATTTTAATAGATGCTTATGGTAAGAGCTCTGGCTTGGGGACCAAGGAACCTGGATTTGAATCCCACCTTTGCAGCTGACCCCTATGGGGACCCGAGGGCCTCAAGGCAAAGACCCTGCCATGGACTTGGGGGGAATGAGCACATGTGGGCCCACTCTCTCCCTTCTCAGCCCCCTTTCCAGGGAATCTCTATTCCAGGAGCCCCCAGAGGCTGGGCTGTCTGCATTCCGCACGGGGCTGCGAATATCAGTGTGCCTTTCTTTTTATCCTTCCAGGTGCAGGTTTCCGGAGACAAATATACCCTCCATTGCCAGCCCCTAGATCTGTCTAAACACAATTTGACATGCGTTGCTATTAGCTTAGCACCTTATCAAATAATGCGGCCTGATCGAGATAAAAGGTTTTACAACCCTTGCTGCCTTTGTTTCTGCCTGCATTCACCCGCCGAGACAGCTAATAATTACCACCAAAGACAAAGAGAAATCTATACGCTCAGCGTCGAGGTTCCCGTGTGCATGTTAAGCAGCAGCGTGAGGAAGAGAGAACTGGGAGGAGATGGCCCCAGATGCAGCCTGTGCAGGACTGGATGGGGCATTGCTCCCTGCTGGAGCATGTGGCCATTGTGGTTTCTGGGGCTTCAGATCTATGGGTTGATGACATGACCCCGGAGGTGAGAGATGGGTCCCAGAGTCCCACCAAGGACACCTTAAGGCCTGGTTAGGTAGGCTGGAATCAAGGGAGAGGCAGGGGTTGCTAGTAGAGGACATGGCCTCATTCAGGGATGCTGGGGACCTGGTTTTATCCTGACTCTGCTACTGTGTCACATGGTAACCTTGTTTAAAGCTCGTGTCCTCTGTGCACCTCAGTGTGCATCTATACATGGGACTCCTGAGGCAGTGTGTCAGGGGTCTGGAGACGTTGGTTCCAGAGTTAGCTAGACTACCAGTAGGCAGTTTTGTATTGTTCTGGGCCTCCTTTTCTCCATCTTGAAAATAAGAGTCTGGGTGGGATAATGGTGACAGGCATTTCAGACTGTCCCAGGCAGCTGGTGTCTCCATGGGTTGTTCCATGGCCATACGATGCCATCCTATGTAGGGCATTGGTTATGGGGACTGAAGAAATAGGAAAGAGAGGCTTTGAACTGTTCCAGGGAGGCAATTTTTATCCCAGAACCAACAAACACAGAAAGTAGAATGAAGCTGGAGACAGGGTGGGGGGTTGGAATCTGCAAACTAACGCAGTCTGAGAAGGCTTCCTGGAGGAAGAGGAGGAGGAGGGCATGAATGGTGCCAAGGCAGACGGGGTAGGACCCATGAATGGGGATGTGTGCAACAAGAGCAGTGTTACAGACTGAATGTTTGTGTCCCCCATATTCCTACATTGAAGCCTACTTCCCAATATGATGGTATTACGAAGTGGGGCCTTTCGGAGGTGGTTAGGTCATGCTGGTGAAGATCATGAATTGAATCTCTGCTCTTATGAGAGAAACTATAGAGAGTTCCCTGACCCCTTCTACCATGTGAGGACACAGGAAGAAGATGGCTATCTGAGAACCAGGAAGCATCTCTCATCAGACACTGAATCTACTGATGCCTTGATATTGGACTTCCAGCCTCTAGGACCGTGAGGACTAAATGTGTGTTGTTTAGAAGCCATCTGCTCTGTGGTATTCTGTGATAGCAGCCTTATCAGAATGAGACAGTGGTGAGGAGGATCATCTAGGGGTTGTGAATCTCTGATAGGATGTTGTAGACTCTAGCATCTGTGGCCACCAGCCACCCTCTAGGGGACCAGGATTCCCTGCAGATCTCAGGACTGAAGGGGCTGCCTGAATTCCCTTTTCCTCATAGCCCTGGCCTGTTGTGGAGAGAGATAGAGCCAGTGGCGTGCTAGTAACTGTTCAACAACTAGTTCTCTGGTGGGGAAAGGAGGAGTAGCCCCAATTTGCATTTTCCAATTTCCATGGTGTAGGTATTTCCCATCATGGCTGATTTCAAGTTAGCAATGTGATGTCACTGAATGTGGAGTTGGGAAGCGTACATAGCTGGCTCTTATGAGTGGGCATAAGTCACTGCAGACACCATAGGTTGGAGCCCAGTTTAAGCCCAAGAAGTCAGATCAGAGACTCACAGTGTGTCCGGACCCAGGAGGCAAGGGATGGTAAGTGGCACATGTGTCACCTCCACCCCCACCTGTGCCTATGGCAGAAATCACTAATCAGTTGTGTCTTTGATAATCCCAGATTCCTTCTCATCAGAGTGCTCCAGGCAGTCATTTCCAATTGATTAGTGTAAGCATGTGAAATGACAACTTTTTGCCATTGCTGATCTAAAGTAACTTTCAAGTATAAATTTGGAAACTGAGGCCAAGGTAGGGAAGGAGATTCTTTTTTTAAATGAGTACTCCAACTTTATTCTTTTCAAAACTGTTTTCTCTATTCTATGTGTCATGCACTTAACATGAATTTTCTTTTTTAAAAAGTATATCTTATTGATTATGCTATTACAGTTGTCCCAATTTTCCCCCTTTGCCCCCCTCTGCCCAGTACCCCTTCCCTCCAGCAATTCCCCTCCTTAGTTCATGTCCATGGGTTATGCATATAATAAGTTCTTTGGCTTCTCCATGACCTATACTTTAACATCCCCCTGTCTATTTTGTACCTACCATTTATGCTTCTTATTCCCTGTACCTTTTCCCTATTCTCTCCCTTCCCTCTCCCAACTAATAACCCTCCAAATGATCTCCATTTCTGTGATTCTGTTCCTCTTCAGCTTGTTTGCTTAGTTTGTTTTTGTTTTTTGGATTCAGTTGTTGATAGTTGTGAGTTGTCATTTTAATGTTCATAGTTTTGATCTTTTTCTTTTTCTTAAATAAGTCCCTCTATCATTTCATGTAATAATGGTTTGGTGATAGTCAACTCCTTTAGCTTTACCTTGTCTGGGAAGCATTTTATCTGCTCTTCCATTTTAAATGATAGCTTTGCTGGATAGAGTAATTTTGGTTGTAGGTCCTTGCTTTTCATCACTTTGAATACTTCTTATCAGTTCCTTCTTACCTGAAGAGTTTCTTTTGAGAAATCAGCTGATAGACTTATGGGAACTACTTTCTAGGTAATTCTCTGCTTTTCTCTTGTTGCTTTTAAGATTCTCTCTTTATCTTTAACCTTTGGTATTTTAATTATGATGTGTCTTGGTGTGATCCTCTTTGGGTACAACTTGTTTGGGACTCTCTGTGCTTCCTGGACTTGTATGTCTATTTCCTTTGCCAAATTAAGGAATTTTCTTTCATTATTTTTTCCTGATTTTTATCCACCGCATGTGAATGTGGGACTGCCCATTCCACTGGCTGCTGCCTTGCTGCCACTGCCACAGCCTTGCCACTACCACACCATGTCCTCTCTGCCCCGGCTCCCCATCTCCACCCCTCCTACCCATTTGGATGAATATGGCTTCTTTAAATCCTTGGTTGTCTGACTTCCCTACCGCTCAATTTTCTGATGGTTCTGGGTGTATTTTATTTTGAGGTTAGTTGTGATCCTTCTTATGGTTGTGTGAGGAGCTGAAACTTGTCTACCTATGTCTCCATCTTGACCAAAAGTCTTGGAAAGAAGATTCTTCCAAGGCCATCCAATAGTTTGGAAAAGCCAAGGGTGGGAGTCTTGTGGTCTGTCTCCCAAGCCTACAGTCTCCTGCTCCCCGACACTGTCACCTTTCCCTGTGAAAGCAGTAACAAGGGAAAAATGAACCCTGCTTCCAAGAGAGATGGCTCTGGGCTTGGGCTATCAAGTCTCTTCCCTGAAGTCCCTGCCTTGAAGACTGGGTAAGTCCCTTCCTAATCATGATTCTCATGCAAAGACCCATTTGCAGCAAACTGCCATTTCACTCTGTCCTTTTCCTTGGGGTATGTGTGTGAGCATGCATGTATGTGTGTGCGTGCGGACTTACACATCTCTGCACACACAAATGGATATGTTTTTACTTCCTATTAGCTAGTGACAAACTTGGAGACCTCCCCAGAGAGTGGCAGTCCCTCCAGAGAGCCGCCTGTCTGTCTCCCAGATTTATAGTTGGAGCCAGGCACTAAGTCATGATTGATCCTGAGATTGGCTCTAGGCCAGCTTGCTTATGGCTGTGAAGCATCTGGCTTGCTCTTTCTCTTTCCTTCCTCTTTCTTTTTTTCTTTTCACTCAGCCACACTCAGACATCATTCCCCTGGGAAGCCCTTCTGGATCCCAGACACCTGTGGTCTCTACGCCTCAGAATGGAGCTCCCTGAAGACAGGACTATGGCTTTCTCTCAGTAGAATCACTGAGAATGGACCTCAGCAACTGCTTTCCTTTCCCTTCTCCCTGTTTCTCTCTGGCCTTGCCTCCATCTTTCTGTGCTGGAACCAGGGTTGTTGGGCCCGAGAAGAGGCCTGGGGTTGTAGTCATTCTTGCATGGCTCCCTGAGTGTCTGTCAGCTAGGGTTTTAGTTCCAAGCTGCAGAAATAGGTTCTGGCTACTCTATCAAGTAGGGAAGACAGTTTATAGAAAGGGTATTTGCTGGATTACAGGAAGCTTGAGAAAGAAGGTTCAAGCAGTAACCAGGGGGCCCAGGTTGCAGCCAGGATCACAGCCACAATCCCCCCACACAGGCCATCTGGGAGGACCCTCCCACAGCGGCACTGCTGGCCCTGGACACTGCACAGTTCTGTGGGCATGCTGTCCATGGCAGTCCGTGGGAACATGATGTTTGTGCAGCTGCTACAGCCTTCACCAAAATGGAAACTGTGTCTTTTCCTCAGCCAGATTCAAAATTTCAGGTGCCTGCCTCTGACCAGAAGACCCAGGTTGTCCACCATTCCCTAACTGCCAGGGGAGGGGCCAGGATCACAGCCTCTGGGCATTTTGTTTTCTGTAGTGCTTGGTGGGCCCTGAGGCCAGCATTGGTGGAGGGATTTACGTAGGATTACTGCAGAAAGCAAAGTGAGGGTGGGGAAGTGAGACAGGAAAGGAAGGAAGACTAATAAAGGGTGTGTTGAGCAAGTGGACCACTGAAGCACAGAATATCTGGAATGTACCTGTGTGTCACTGTGCTGGGGACGAGGGACTGAGGCATGCACCCACCAGTTCTGGTCTGTCATTACCAGAAGCTGGTCTGGGGGCCGCCAGCCCCGGCACTCTGCTCTGCTGAGTGCACAGGCCAGACCACCCTCACATGGAGAAGCAAGAGAACTTGGAGTGACTAAAACATTGTGGTGGGTATGCTGGCCAGTCTGGTACATCTCTCCCAGATTTCCCCAAGCACGGGAAGCGGTTCAGGGGTGTGGATTCTATGGGGGTGATGTGGGGGTGACCTGGAGAGGGTGAGGAAGGGGCCCCAAGGCTCTGTTCCCCTCACTTCAGTTCAGTTTTTGCCATTTCAACCCATTTCTAATGCACTCCCATTGGTAATGTGTTCTGATATTAAACACCTACTCCTGCTGCCAAAGGTCTCTTTCATGGGATCCCACCCTCCTTACTGTCAGGAGCATGTCTTGATGATGGTCTTATTTGGAAACGAAATTTGGGGCTGAGTGGGTTCTGTGCAGGTTCTCAGACTCTCAGATGGTTGGTTCTAGGAGATATCTTAAGACATCCCAGACCTGTCTCTAATTATGCAGATGAGGACCTTCTACAGCACTCCTGAGTGACTTCTGGAAGGTGTTTGGTGACATGGTCCTGACTCAACAGCTTGGCAAAGAGGGATGATCATTAATAGTGCAAACTGGCCAGCAGCCCTACTGGGAAATGGGCACACTTGTTGGGGTTATCTGATCCATGGCTGGTCATAAGCAATTTATGGGCAATGCTTCGGGATATCATCCTTCAGTGAAGCCTGGTATGGGCCCCCAGAGCTTTTCCTCTGGGCTGAGGCAGGGCTATGAGGGAGGCAGGGGCCTCTGGCTTCAGCTTACTGTGAGGGAAGTTCCTTGTAATCTGGGGATGGGCTGGGTATGGCTTGTCTATCTCTGCTTTCCTCATGGCATCTGGCAGGGCACATGGCAGCCCTGGATTCATGTGTGCTGGGTGGAGAGTTGTTAACCTGTTAGGAGCTCACAGTGGGGGTAGGGTCCCCGCAGGCTGGGGTGGGTGGGTACCCTGACAGGGAGCTGAGACCTTGAAACTTGAGTGGGACATAGCAGGGAAGGAGGGACAGGGGGCGTGGGGAGCATGCAGTGCTCTCATTGTTAGGCGGTGCACGCTCTTCTGAGCTGAGTGCAATTTCTTGGGCACTGGCTCAGAAGAGTGGGCTGTGCTGGTGTCACTGTCACAGCACTGCCCTTCCTAACTGCTGATGCAGCTCTGCCTTGGACCTTCCTTTGTCCTTTATCTGGCCTGAGAACCTGCCCGCATCCCAGTCGGTCCCCATATTGCAGGAGTCCTGTCTCTGGTGGGGGGATGTTACCTGCAGCTGCCATTAGGCTAGGTGTCCTTCTCCATGGGCTGAGGGGAAGAGCTGTCTCCCTGTCCATGAGAGCAAAATGGCCATTTATTGAGTAGCAGCTGTGTACTTTGTGTACTGTGTCAGACCATTAAATGTCTTATTTCATTTCATCCTCACAACGGTGGGATAAAGTGATATTATATTCCCAATTTCAAACACGAGAAACCAAAGGTAAAACAGATTTGCCCAGGGTTACACAGCCAGTACAGGCAGAGCTAAGGACCCTGATCTAGGTCTTTCTGTGTCCATGGTGCCTTCCTGAGGGAGGGAGTGATGAAGCTGATGGGTAAGCCAGACCATCTTAAACTTCATTTTCCTGAGTGAGTCTTGGAGACCATTTGTGAGTACAAAGGATCGAAAGCCCTGGCAGGGGGCACCCTATTACTCCCCATTTCTCAGTGTGGGCTCTCATACAGCAACCCTACTTAGCCTCCAGCATTCTCCACTTCAGAACTGGAAGTGAGCTTAGGAACTTCTTGTTTGCACTCCATTTTACAGAGCAGAAAACTGAGGCTAGAATAGAGAGTCCCCTCAGATTCCTCCTGCGGAGTAGCTATGCCAAAGATGGCTGCTCTCGGCTCATAGAGCAGCCCTCACGAGCCCAGACAGGGTTGGGGAGGGCTAATCCACCAACAGACTGATTTCTCTGGAAATCCACCAGAATGGTCTTTTTTCTTTTCTTTCTCTTTTCTTTTGTTTTCTTTCCTTCCTTCCTCCCTTCCTTCCTTCCTCCCTTCCTTCCTTCCTTCATTCCAATTTTATTTATTTATTTTTAGAGAGACAGAGAAGGAGAAAGAGAGGGAGAAAGAGAGGGAGAGAGACATCAATCGGTTCCCTCTCACAGGCCCAGAACTGGGGACCTGGCCCTCAACCCAGGCATATACCCTGACTGGGAATCAAACTGGTGACCTTTCAGTTCGCAGGCTGGCACTCAATCCACTGAGCCAAACTAGCGAGGGCCTGGCCAGTGTTTCAATGGTCAGCCAGCTAGGTTTGAGCTCATTCTGTGTCTTCTTGCCACAGCAGAAAGCCATGCCTAGGTTGGCACTTGGTAAGGCAATACAAAGTGATCTGGGTTTCCTTAGCCAGGGAATGGCAGACTGGCAAGTCCCAGGTTTCTGACTCTTGGTCCAGGGCTCCTTTGGTGGCTTCCTACTTGAGTAAGCAGGAAACATGCAGGCTGTGAGGTCTCCATGGTGTTGGAAAAAGTTCAGACATGGGTCTACTAAATTCTAGAATCTTAAGTTCCCTGTGTCTTGGAGATGGATGGAGTCTTGAGACCCATGGCACAAATCCTCACTTAGCCTCTGAAAGTTTCTGGTGATGGAGAGCTCTCCCCTTCCCATTGTTGGCTGTTCCAGTTGACATCAAATTCTCATTCCTCTTTTTGCTGGTGGCTCTTACAGTGGACTCAGGGCCACTTGGCTCCCATTGGCTGAGCTTTCACCATTTCTCAGGCACTGGTGTCTGCTTCTTGGGGTATGCCTTTCTTCCCTCTTGCAGACCCCCAGCCTATGTGGGAGTCAGGGAGATGGAGTTTGAATCTTGGCTCTCCCTATCATCTTGTGACCTTGGACATGATACTTATCTATCCTGAGTCTTGGTTTCCTCTTTTATAAAATGATGGTAACTTTATTGGTTTGTTGTGAAGATTAAGGCATGGAAAAAGCATGGAGAGTGCATAGCTTCATGGCTGGCTTAGAGTAAGAACTCAATACATGCTAGATAGTATTATTATGACCTCCCAATTTGTAAGCTAAGGATGGTAGCACCTGCCTTGCTGAGTTGTCTTGAGGACTAAATGAGATGACCTCACAAATGCTGAGCACAGACAGATAAAAGCTAGGCTGAGAGTGACAGTACTACTTTGTCATGTTACTACTGCAAGGGGAGGGGCCTGCTAGTGGAGTGCATGAGGTGGAGACTTTCAGATACCATGTTCTTGATGCACATCTAAGACTAATTCAGCCCTATTAATTTCAAATTTTGGGTTCCCTCCCTCCCTTTCTTCCTTCCGTCTTCTCTCCTTTCCTCCTTCTTTCTTTTTTAGCTTACCCCAAGGAGGTGTATCTATTAGGATACCTTCAGCTGCATTTAACAGAAGAGCCAAGTCAAATTGGCTTAAAGGGTAGGGAGATCTATTTTTGCACATTACAGGAATAGTAGAGTGATAGTAGAGTCCAGTGTAACCAGAAAGAGTTTAAAGCCCAAAGCTAGTCTGCCTAAGGTGGAATAACTGCTATCTATGAGACTTTGAGCCAGTTACTTGACCTTCCTGGGCCTCAGTTTTTATGTCTGTAAATGGGGCTACCAAAAGTACTTTCCTCACTGGGCTCTTGTGAGGATTAAATGAGCTAACAAATTCGAAGCGCTTAGAAGAGTGCCTGATGCATTGTAAGTGCTACATTAGTACTGACTGTTATTTATACCAGAGCCTAGGATGGTTCTGAGCTCTTCAATTTAGGGACTTAGTGATGTAAGCAAGGCATTGTTCCATTGTCTGCTCTGCTACTGTCAATGTGTTGACCTTGTTTTTAGCCTTGTGCCTTCATGGTGTAAGATGGTGGCAGCTGGGCCAAACATCGTTCCTCATACAGCACTGTCAAACCCTGTTGAGATGGAGATGGAGATAGATAGAGATAGAGATAGAGATAGAGATAGAGATAGAGAGGGAGAGAGAGAGAGAATATTTCTTTCTTTTTCCAGGAAGGAAAGCTTTCCCAAATACCTTTCTTGGCATCTCATTGGCTAGAAGTGGATCGAATGACTAAATGAACCACTTGGGGAAACGAGAATAGGATTACCATGATTGGCTGAGCCTAAGTCAGATTCATCTTCCTGAAGCCACTTATATTTGGGCCAACTTGGGGGGACTACAGTGAGAAACAAGAGGGGTGGAATGATGAATTAGCCAACAATGTCTGGCTCAGGGTGATGAAGGTGGGGACACAGCCACACAGCAAGGGATTTGCCATCATGCCAGGTTCTGCTTTGCAGGCCCTAAAATGATTTTTTGGCTAGTCCTGAAAGACTCTGAGCTGGTGTGGGCTGCCATCTATGCTGTTAGAGGTGGCTCAGAAAGAGCCCCAGAGAAGAGCATGCCAACGGTTGAGCTAAGGCCTTGTCCATAGTCACTCACAATAATAACAACTTCAATAGTAACTTCCATTCATCCACCTCACTTTTTCTTCCCCATAATCTAAGAGGCAGGCACTATTTTTTGGTACTATTTTTATCTTCATGTGCAGGTGAGAAAGCTGAGGCAAGGAGAGGTTTAATAATGTGCTTCAGCAGATATTATTGGTGCCCTGCCCATAACCCATTGGTCCTTCCTGGAGGTCACCAGCAGTCTTGGCAGATGTGGCTGTAAGTGCTGATGGTTTCTTGTATCAAGGTGCCTGTATGCGGGGCAGCCTGGGAGTGCTGGCAGTTAATACATCCTGTGACATCCCTCAAGAAGTGAGAGATGGGAGATGGTGGATAACCACCAGCTTCCACAGCCCTCAGGGGGTTATCCTGAGGTGTGCTCTATAGTCTCTTGAGGTATGGCCATGGCAACCTGCTCACAAATGCACATGTGTGTGGCTTTTCTCTCTTCCCTGTCTTATTCTCCTGCTCCCTCACCTGGACTTCCTGGGGTCATTTCACCCAAATGCTGAGCTCAGGGACAGCTTTTGGTAAAACTTAAACTAAGACCCTTGTCTAAGGTTGCAGAGTTAGTAAGTGATGGCTCTGAGATATACACTAGGCTGCCAATCCTAAGCCTGTCATTAGAAGAATCAGGAGAGAAACAGGAGAGTCTCAACCTCAAGCTGCAAATCCCACCCATCTTCAGCACGACCAGCACCCACAGTGGTAGTGATTTGCCTGTGTAGTGGCCAAGTCTGGTGTTTCCTGCGGGGTGCATGTCTGCTGGGCTCTGACAGCTAGCGACAGGGACTTATAAACTGCCTGACGGGATGGGACCAGTGACCTGTGACTGAATCCAAGGAACAATTCGGCCTTCCCCAGCCGGCTTCAAAGGAGTGATTATGGACCATCCAGGAAATAATACATTTCATGGAAAAGACCGTAATTATGGAGTATTGAGTAAATAATATGTGCTTTTTAAAAGTCTGCAATTATGTATTTATCCTATCTGTAATTAGGGAATTTTTAAAGGGTGCATTATAGGTAATTTAAAAATAAAATAATGGCACCACTCAAAATAAACAGCCCCAAACAAAGACAATCCAGGCCACCCCAAAGTCAGCTGAATGATGGTTTCAGGGTAGCCACTTTCTTTGGCTTTGGGGAAACCAGATGGCCCAGGTCTGGCCTGGGTGTGTGTTCGAGCTTGACCCCAACCTCTGTTGGATGTCTAGCCATTCATCAGTGCTAAAATTCTCTCTTTGACCGGCCTTTTCCTGGGCAGCTTCGATCCTCAGAGATTTCTTCCTCTCACGACGCAGGCATCAAATGACTCCTGAGTGCCAGCAGGTCTCCTCACCTTCGTCCTCATGTTAACTTCAAAGCTGTACTGTCCAATGTGGTAGCCACTAGCCACGTGTAGCTAGTTAAGTTTAAATGAATTAAAACTTAAAAAATTCAAACATTTAGGTTATCAGTTGTACTAGCCACATTTCAAGTGTTCAGTAGCTGCACCCAGCTTGTGGCAATTGAACTGAAAAGAGATGAAACATTTCCATCACTGCAGAAAGTTCAATTTGATAGCGCTACTTTATTTTTCATTCTCATCTGCTTATAGATTTTAGAGAGAGGGGAAGGGAGGGAGAGAAACGTCCGTGTGAAAGAAACATTGATTGGTTGTCTCTTGTATATGCCCTGAACCTGAAATCTAGGCATGCACTCTGACCAGGAATTGAACCCATGACCTTTTGATTACTGGGATGATGCTTCAACCAACTGAGTTACAGTGGCCAGGGATGATAGTGTTACTTTAGAATGGACCAGTTGCTTATGTGATATAGACCTGGTTTGAACAATTGCAGTGAAGGAAGCTTGTTTCCTTGTCTGGAAGTTTTCTCCCCGCTCATCTGCCTGGTGATTGCACCCCTGTTTATCCTTCCTTCTTGAAGCCTCCCTGACATCCACATTGGTCCCGGCTCCTTCTGCTTTCTCTTGTACTTATGACACTTATGTCTGTGTTGTTCTTACACCAGCCTCTCCTACCCTGGGGAACGCTATCTCATTCATCTGTGGGATTCCCCATCTCAGGCCAAGATCTAGGATGTTGGTAGAGAAGTTCCAGATCAAAACTTCTGTGAAGATCTTCTCCCTTCCTCATCTCCTTGTTCTATAGCTCTACATTCATGTCTGTTTTACCACTCTTGGGCACATAACCAACAAACTCAAATGCAGTGTCATGGTAGGGAGTGATCTCCACCCTGCCCATACTGCCCACGTGTAGCTCTTGTTTATCAGCACTCATCACTGTCCAGCATTAGGGGGTGGGTGAGTGTGGGCCTGTGAAGGAAAGGCCCATTGGGGCAGGATCTGAGGGTGCAGGGTTGTAATTTGGTGCCTTTCTTGGGTAATGAACCCCAGAGGCCTGACCTGGGAGCAGGTGTCAGGGGCAGGTCCTGGGGGTGGTGTGGGATTGGTGCCTCCACATGAAAGTCTAGAGGGAGTGGGGAGGCAAGGAGTCCAGGTGACAACCAGGACATAGCCAAAGTGCTGCCAGGTGGACAGAAAGTCAAGAAAGTGTGTGGATGAGACACTGCAGGAGGGTCCCCCAGCAGCACAACGTCCTTCCCTTGGTCTGATCCCCTCGAGTCCTTCAGTGGAGTTTTCTGGAAGTTATGTTGGTCTTGATTGTGTTAAGGGTGACCAAGGGCTTGTGCAGGGGAGGGCGTACCACAGCGGCAGTGGTACCTTAGGCAGCAGTGGGAATCGAGGCCAGACCCTTCTCCAGCAAGGTGAGCTCCAGGTGACAGTGTCTACATGCTCTGCATGAGCCTCCCTTCCTACCAAGGGGTTCTTCTGGCCAAGCCTGGCAGGCACTGAGGTTTATTTATTTTTTCCTTTTCCCTTTTTTAGGGGAACAAGTTTACTTTACCATGGCTCTCCCATCTGATGTTCTGGAGGGAGGGATAATGTCTTATTTACTGAGACATACTATGTTCCTGGCCCTACTGGGCACTGGACAAAGAGCCCATACTTGGAGAGTGAGGAGATGGGTGGATGGCCCTGCCTGGGGACCTTGCTGACCAGCGCATGAGCTACAGCCTCTGACCAACTCTTCTGAACTTTAGTCTCCTTTGCTGCAAAATGCCCCCCTCACTGTCTTTTTTGGGGGGGAATTCTTTAAAATAAACCTTTATTCCATTGAGACTCCATCCTTTTCTTTTTATTTAACCAAGTTTGAATGAAATTCTGTTATTTCTGACTCAAAGTGCCTTGATTAAGATGACAACAAATGAAGAAATGTTCCTGCTTCATTTAAGTGACAGGAAAGAAATCTGAGGGACCCTGAAATAGATGTTAAAATTGAAATTGCTATTAGTGATCAAAACACTATTTATATTGTCCCGTGCCAAGAATTAATCAAATCTTTGAAGTGTCCCTTCAGTTATAAAGAAAATAGTGAACAACTCAATTCTCTGTCAATGAGGAGGGTAGTCAGGAAGGAAGGTCACTTTAATGGGTTTTCTTCAGAGTTCTCAGCAAGTGCGGTGCAGAGGACCATGGACCCTGACCAGAGACACTGAAGTTTTTCTTTTTAATTCTTATTGAATTTACTGGGGCTTGGCCACTATTTTATTATGGGCACTTAAGGGGCTAATGAATGTAAAAGGATGTTTACTTTTTTTTAGTTAAAAACTCTATTTAGTATCAAAAATAACCATATTCACATGTGGAAATTATTTTTAACTATATATAATGCAGTAATATAGAATACGATATTCTATTCAATGGTTATAAGATATCTTGCATGTATTAAAAGGTGTATTTGGAAAGAGCTTTAAAAATAGAAAGTGTCAAGGTCATCAGAGACAGACTGAGAAACTGTTATAGATTTA